>JALPQI010000164.1:397500-614683 GCA_025490895.1 Thaumatotibia leucotreta | reverse complement strand
CATGGTCTCCGATCATGGTCTCTATTTTATAACCACTGACTGGAGTCGAAAAGTGATTGATCACATTTTTTGTTGCCTCTGCGAACAAAATCTGGCAGGACTATGTTCCAGGTACAACGGCATATGGAAATACTTAAATAATTTAATTCCATCATTAAACATGCTCCGTCTATTCCAAGATAAGTTTGTCTTTACAAAAATCCCGAACAACAGAATTGAGCACGGACAAACGCAGTAATTCAGTCATCACGAACTCTCGTCAAGACCATATATTCCTTCTACCTTCTAAACACTCTTATCTTACTCATCTATGCTTCGTTAAAGTGTGCTTATTACTATAAGCATAAGGTTGATAGTTCAAAAGCTCCGTGAACGTAGAAGGAAGTTTAAAAAATGTACTCGAGCGGTATTCGAGTCGTTAAATGTACGTCCACACATCCTTCCGTGCCTAATTGAGACATTTAACAAGAAAGGATGTGATTATGTGTGACCCATAAAACGGGTTGGTGTGAAACGGATCTTTAAAAATAGGATTATGGAGAGCAGAAGAGTAAATAAAACTTAGGTCACGTTCATACAATTTGAATATATTGATTTCAACTTTCACGATTATCACTCATATTTTAACAACAAACTGGTCTTAATCGTGTTAACTTACGTTAAATTATTCGTACGTCAGGATAATATTAAACGTTATATAAAAGAAAAATAAAAATGTATAATATTCCTATATCAGCCATGAAATTTAATTTAAGACTGTTTGCGTGAATTTAGGAGCTCTTTATATACCTCAACAAGAATTCAAAAATTTTACGTACCTTGTCAATTTTGAAACTTCCCTTGCAGTTTCCGCTGGAACTATGCTGTGGCCTTAATGATAAAAGGATCTTGCCGGTCATTTTTGATAACGGTGTTCAATTATATTATATAATAAAAAACCTTATACACTTGTCTTGAACGGATACCTTTTTTCACAAGACATAAGAGCGTTTATTCATTACTGTGTCATGCAGATGGAATTTGCGAATTTTTAGGAATGAAATTCTTTGTAAAAAAATCTAACGGATTTACTTATTCGAAGTCTTCATGTAATGTAATCCTTAATATGAAATTATGTACGAGGAATCTCAACTTTAGGAAATGAATATGTTAAAACTGGGTCAGTTTCTGCATAACGTGACATGTCAATCGATTTTCCGCTATTAAAACAGTTTTAACATCAAACGAACACAACAGACACATCAAACAGTGTATCCATTCACCATTTTCACAGCACTAACAACCTTTATGTATATTCGCAATGTTTCAAATAATGACTGAGTACAAACCGATTTCATGCAACGAAACTGCTTACAAAGAGCAAATCGCATCTTCAAAACGAAAGTGACGTAATGCGCAAACAATTCCCTTTTAAGTTGTGTCAGTTTTGTTCTAAAGGTGCGAATGGACTCAACATGCATATCGTAAAGAGGCGCTTCTGGTTCAAGAGGTCGTATATTAGTCGGATAAGCGTCAGTTATAAAGCTTATATAACTTGTAGACGGGGTTTAATGGGCACGATACAATGTGCCTTCATTAATGCTTTGGCTTGGGATACACGTGCTCGAGATATAGGTACATATGTGTATCCTTTGTTGCGGTTATTAGGAACGTAAGAAAGACATTAGCTTCCTGTTCAGTAGATACTTTTAGATCAACTGACAGCAGGTAATTATTATAGACGTTTTTTTTACTTGAAAGCGGTAACAGCACATTTGGGTGCACAGTTTTAGTAAGCATCCTCGAGTGTTAAAGAATCTAAGAATTATCTGAAGATGCCTGATGACAAATAAATGATTGCATCAAAGCACTAATCCGGGCTTTTAGTCTCATCTCGATTCGAAACGTTAGTTTTATGTAAAAAATAATAACATGAAAGAAAAATCTGTTTAAGAATCCAGAGTTTTGTAACTAGCAAATAACATGGCATGGCGGCAGTAAGAATACATTTGTCACTACCTGAACCACCTGTACTCTTAGGTGTGTAGTTGTACTCCGTAGGTGCCGTAACAGTCTACGTATAATAAGGGATTCAAGTGTCACTGACCGTTCGTTGATGGAACATTGATGATGGGCAGCAGCATATTGGTCACACTACCGCGGTCGCCAATCCCTCTCCTAATGCGTACATAGGTATAGTCAATAAGAGGGGCTTATGTCGAACAGTGGACTAAAATAGGTTGATGACATAAATGACATCAGATAACAAAATAATTGAAGCCACAAAGACTAATTTTGCTGTTCAAAAATTTGAACTGCCACATTACAGAACACGAACATACTACATGAGAAACGCAACGCAACCAAAATGATATCGATTTGTTGAATAGTCAAACTATGATATTCAGCTCGTGGCTGAGTAATAGTAATTGCACCTACGTCGAGTAATCGAGCGGAAAACAGCGCTTAATCGACTCTCGTCGACGTTGTCAGCAGCTATAAACAAACCAATTTGGACGGTTCGATTTGTTTTGTGAGATAATTTGATAATGTGCTACGTTTGTTACCATGTAACGCTACATGGTTGACGTTACGTAGTAGTTTAAAAATCGAATATTTAGTAAGTTGAACAATTGAACATACCTGTAAGTAAATTACTTTCTGTGTATATCGCTCGTACAATCTAAGGTAAAATCATCTTAATGCTAGAGTTAAAGCCCGCCAAACTAATGCTAGCGGTACTGATGATTTATGCCGCTCTAAAAACAAGTGTTTACATTCATATTAAACAGTTAGCTTTACCTACTTAGTTAAATCTTATCTACGATAAAACATTCAAAATTAACAAGCTCCTATTAATACTCTTTGAAAGTCATCCATCTTCATATCACATCCTTAGATCAGTTCTGAATCTCATATAGCGCCTAAAGACTCAGATGATCAAACGGCCGATATGACACCGACAACGAATGCGAGTAGCTTCTAATTTATAGTTTCACAAACTTGTACATGCTGCCCGACGCTGCGCTATTCCTAAACAGCATTTACTTAACAATATGGAGAAGTTTTAGTTCATGCGGTTGGCCAACGGCATTTAAAAGTTTGTGCCACGCGGTGAATTTAGGTGTGTTTGAAATTGGAAACCGCGACACGAACCTGCTTTAATGAGTGAAGCGGGAGCCTGATTTTTTTTTAATTATGGCACTTTTGTCGGTTTTATTTTTTATTTATGGTTTTTAATATTGCGAATACTTTTCTACAATGTTATTATATTGTTGATAATAACTCATTTTTACTTGGTAAAGTAGTTTATGCAACAGTGATATAATAAGGGCCTTTAAAAGTAAGGGTTGCTATTAAAAACGATACGGTATAGTCGAAAGAGAATTTTAAGGAACCAATTATGAACTGGAGTACCTATGCAATGCTTAGGATAATATATCATCATCTTTGTCCCAAGAATATAAAAAAAGTGTTATAATATTATATAAAAATCCATAAGAGCGGTGTTTTGTGTGTTTATATATTATGGAATACCAAAGACAACGTTAAAACCATTGAATTGACAAATATAAGTAGAAAAAATCTTTATTATAATCGGAAAAAAAAAAACTCTAATCCTTTAGTTAGTAAGTTTTAAAAACATTAGCTAGCACAAAACGTGTCAATTTAATAAATTAGTACTTTACTGCAAAATTAATAGCATTGAGTCTATGATAAGTACTTTTAAAATGATCCGATCAAAGCAGCCCATGCATTTAAAAGCAAATAAAACTATTCGGGTTTACGGTTAATATTAACAAAGGCTCGAACGCAACGCGCAAAGTGGCCACAAATTGCATCGTAATTAAAAACGAAAACGCATTTCAGTCACCGATAAATGTAAATTTAAGTCCTTTACAACCTCAAAAAATAGGTCCTGTGCTGTATATAATAAAGTCTGGAATGATCTGGGAATATAGTACGGAAGGCAATCAACAGATTTTTGGAAGCGCAGAAAATATAATAGGCCGAGGGACGGCTGCTGATTTGATGGCCCCACTCAACCATTTAAAGTGCAAAATGTGCAATCCGGGTTTCCGGGTAGGGGAATTGTTAACACATTAAACCCTTATGAGGGGGTGTATTTTTAGTCTTGTTTTGGGCGCGTGTTATTGAAAATCCTCAGTTACACCGTCGTGTAATTTGTTATGAGGGACAATGCAATTACTTAAAGAAAACTTTCAAATTTAATTTTTGGGTATCGTGGAAAAAAATCTTATTGTGTCATCCTTGAATATTAAAATGCATCTTTAAAAAACAACCAGTAAAGAAGTCTGTTGATTACTCCAAAAATAAGTCGATATTATTATAAAATTAAATTATTGAAACGGATTATATCGCGTATATTAACTAAATTTAAATACATCCCCACGTATCGAACACTTTACAGGGTTTGTGGTTTTCGATATTATTACCTACGTACTTACCCACTTATTCATAAACGTCATGTAACTAAGCAAGCCTATAAGTATAGTTTGTTATTATCGGTCTTATGAGTGAATATATCTATAGATAAGACTGAAAGGACATATGTATTATGTATTAGAATTATCCTCGTGAGAGCCACCAATGCCACCATAGTTATTTTTCCCATTTTTAATTTGAACCTTGTTCTTTGTGTAAATTGGTAAACATTTCGTTTGTTTCAAAAAGCAATAAAACAAAAGAAATTCTACTTTATTTAGTTCATAATAAGAGATTCAAATTGGATTGCAACAACTACACACACACGTACATTGTAATGTACATTGGGTCTTAAAAGTTTAAAAATAGTTTCATCAAAAACAATTTACCTCTAATGACAACATCCACTTCACAAAAATCCTAATCATTAAAAACAACTGATTGAAAGGTGCTCGTTGAAACTACTTTTGCATTCAATCCCATAATTGCAATGCCATTTTTTCTACCCGTGTGATAGCCAGCCACTTAAGGGGCCAAGTTTTTGCCCCCGCCGCCATATTGCGATGGCCACGCGCTCGCCACGTGCCTTCGTATTTATCTCGACTGGTGATGCACATTCACGTGCCACCATCCTTCTAGAAGTGTAAGAGAAACAGAAATACAGAAGAATGAAAAAAAGATTCGTAAGAATAGTAACAATTGAAGCTTTGAACCAAAATGTGAGCAAATTTTTGTCATGATAACTATTTATAACCATCTTCAAAGAAGCAGATGGTTCTCAATTCGACCTAACTTCACTTCAATTCTTTGTTTGTTCGTTATTCGAACGAGTATAAAAACCCTGAGATGGTCCCGTTGCTACCAAGTTGGGGCCTGATGGTAGGATCTTTGAGAAATCAATTGAATTCAGATTTTTTTAATTTAGTGATTATATCTTGTGCATCAGAATTATAAAATACTGGAAACGTAATGTAGCCCATCACGCTCACTTCAATACATCACTGCGAGCGTGGTAGGCCGCTTCAAATAAGCGCTTGCGTAAACCTTTGCCTACTCATGTTACAGCTACAGCAGTGTATGTTTCCGGACTGTTACGATCCTTCAAGAAAAAAGCGTATTCTCATCTTAGGTCAGCAGCGTACTTGTAATACCACGGGTGTTGCGGGTGTCCATGGGCGACGGTGATCGTTTACCATCAGGCGATACACCTACTCGCTTGCCTCTTATTCCATAAAAAAAATGTTAATTCTATTTGTTAACGCCTGGTAGCACTAACACCGTCGTTGACCAATCCTGATGACCGACCTTTTCCTTTCTAATAATCGAAGCCTCTGCACGTGTCCTAGACTAAAAATAGAACCTATCAACCGATTGTATTTATCAAGTATTAAAATGGTAAACTATTCTAGTAGTTTCCTTTAGAGGCCCAAACAATATTTGAACCTACTGTTTGTATTGTATTTTATGTCACATCACTAGTCAACACGTTTGTGATGAGTTTACAATTGGATTACGGCTGTTTGTTGGGGATGCACACTGTTAGTGTCTTATTAAATTTTGTTTTCTAATGTTATTTGATTATGGAACATCATGCTCATGATTTACAAATATTTTTGAACTAAAGTGATAATAAATAAAATTACTTTTAGATTAATTCGATTTTGTGTGAATATTCCAAATGTTCCAACGTCGTGTACCCCGAGAAGGTTACAAAATTATATTTAAATTAGTGACAATTCGCAGGATGATTCTTGCCAAATTTAAGAATACATCATTTAACATAATTTAACTTTGTTTCTTAAGCAAATTATACGGGTTAGGTTTAATTTTGACGGCAAAATAACATTATCATGTAATTGATTTTCAATTAACAGGAAAATACTTATAAATATTACATGTCATATACCAAAGAAAAACGACCAAGATCACCTATGTCCGAGGTGGGGATCGAACCCACGTACTCAGCTTTCGCGGCTGATGCCTGTACCCCTCGGCCACTAGGTCTTAGCAACCACCGGTCGAATTTCTCGGGTATATGCAATCCCTTACAAGGCTAGGCGCCTTTGACCATTCTCTAAGGGCAAGCAATACATGCCTGCAGAGATTCAATAGATGGCAGCACCAGCACTCTCTAGCTATTCTAGAAAACTGTAAAGTATTCTAATTTTTTCTTTGGTATATGACATCTAATATTTATAATTTATATAGTATTAAGTAGTGTGACTACTGGAGAAAAATTAAAAAGTACAAATCAAAATATTTAGTTAATAAATAATTTGATTTGTGTTTTCGCAATATGTTCAGGAAAATACTTCATTATTTCTGCGTAAGAACATTAAAAATAAGTTTATATGCATCATGACATGAAAACAAAACGTTTAATGTAAATAATTGTTGTGTTATTTATTTTTATTTGTAAAATATTTAATAGTAACCTCATTAGGGTTCCGTAGCCAAAATGGCAAAAACGGAACCCTTATAGATTCGTCATGTCCGTCTGTCCGTCTGTCCGTCTGTCACAGCCGATTTACTCGGAAACTATAAATGCTAAAGTAACGAAATTTGGTAAGGATATGTGTTATATGAACCGCTACAGGATTATGATACTAAATTGTAAAAAAACCATTGGGGTGGGGGCCCTCCATACATGTAACTGAGGAATAGAAATTTTTTTTTGTTGTATATAAGCGTGTGGGGTATTAATAGAAAGGTCTTTGAAAATGATATGAAGGTTTATAAATCTCATGTTTATTTAAGCAAATTTTTTTCGAGATATCAGCTCTCAAAGTCTGAAAAATGTGTCCCCCCCCCCTCTATTTTTTAAACTACGCGATATAAAATTCAAAAAAAAAATATATGTTATGCACATTAATAAACTCTATCAACGATTTTTGGTTTGATTAAATTATCTTCTATAGTTTTTGAGGTAGGTTGATTTAACTGTATTTTTTTATAATAAATCGATAATGGTACGGAACCCTTCGCGCGCGAGTCCGACTCGCACTTGGCCGGTTTTTTTTACAAATAGTATTATTTACTAAAATTTAATGACACAATCACTTAACTTACATCTCTAATGCTTAAATATCTAGCAAGTTCGAGTTAAACTCTCGTGGAAAGGGAATGTTTTTATCTGAACTTTTTTTCATTAATTCTGCCCCTAATTTGGTTGTGCCATCTAAAAAAATTTAGCCATGATTCATTCATGCAAATATTGAGTTTTGCTTTGATATTTTAAAATACTATTTAAAGGTTTTATGTAATTTTTGCAAAATATTAAGCACGATTAACGGTAAAAACTGAACCTAAAACAAGTAATCCATAACTTTAAAACGGACTAAATTACATTAACTAAGTATACTTTTTTGATGACTGCAACTGGACATAGATCTACTGTTATCATAGCTCAAAAAACATTCTCAAATTTCAAGAGATCCAAGTCATCCTCTGATCTCCAGTACGCTCGTTTACGTCGACTCAAAGCGTCCGAATATCGTGGGCGTTTTCAGAATTTGCATAATTCGTATTTACGACTCAGTCGAGTTTGTTTTTATAAGCTTGTTCTAACACAAACTAATGTCTGGCCGAGGAATAGAGTTGTTAAGATGTAGCTGCTCTAAAATTCCTACAAAGTAAGAAAGTTTATAGATTTTTGCATGCTATAATGTTCGGCTGCGTGGTGACGGCAGTAAGAACACTTTGTCTGACCCTAACTCTTCCCGTGTATGTCGTAAGGGATTGAAGTGTCGCTGACCAAGTGATCATTCATTTATTAAAGATACACTTAATCGGCCCAGCCGTTTCTGAATAACTACGAAACCCTACACTGAGCATAGCCCCATGGCTTGACATGCTCTTAGCCGGCTTTTTTGTATGGAATAGCTACTGCAATGAAGCATGCAATACTGACGGCCAAAGTTCACAGCTATTTCTTTTCCTCCAAAGCCATAAAACTTGCCGCCCCAAATGCCGTCGGTGAAACTCACATATGCATTGAATGTATCAATCGATCAGATCTCCTGCATTCGTAAAATATGCATAAAAGCAAGGAACCTAACGGCACTACTATGAATTCTCGCCTATCGCGCATCCATTCACGATCACGAGTCAGAGGCTACAGACGTCACATCATTCATCGCCTCTCTTTCCTCTAAAAGCAAAAAGTAGTAACCTCCTAAACTCTTTATACATAATTACTACTTTTCTTACCCAAGTCGCATCTCTCACGTGTTCCTGAGTTACAACTTTTGAACTTTCACATCAAACAGAAATAAACTTTCCCGTGAAGCTTTTAGGCTTCGATTACAACGACGGATTCACTATAATTGAGCAGGAAAGCGCTAGTTGAAAATGAATCTTAACAGCAGGTTAATAGATTTCGTTTGTGATTGGTGTGTCAGTTACAGCCAGAGTGGGCCAAAACGTGTCGGCCTGTAATTCAATAAGGGCTAACTGAATTGACTCAGATGCGCCGCGTTTGTGGGTCGCCTAATTTGTTGGCAAACATATTATTTTGATAAACTGGACGGGGCTGGACAACTGGATTAGATACGTGTTTAATGTGGAGCATATAGTTGTTTGAATTAATTACATTTGCAGTTGTCTATAAATCAATTGACATTGATAGAAAAGAAAGAGGACTTACTACACTTTTTGTTTACTTTAATAATTCGTTTGAATTTTGTTTGATTTTATTAATATACAATAATGCATAAACGCACAAATGACAATTTAAGTATAGAAATACGAGTACTTATATCTGGAAAAAGCGTTTCAGTCATTGATTTGATACGGTGTAGATTTTAGGTAAAATTAACATTTTTGTTACAGTTACATACTTAGAACATTAAAACAAACTATAAATTGTGAGACATTACGACAGAATATTTTTATACCTAAACGGACCTTTGACTAAGACTCCCAAATGTACTGTTAATGTTATTAAATCTGTAATAATAATTTTATATAGTAATTTTTGGTCGGAAAATGGTACTAATTTAGTATTATTTATTATATAATAATACTATTTATGTACTAGGTAACTTTAATTTCAAGTAATACATAAACTAAACATTTGACCACCAACATTAGTCGATTCATCCCAACATCAATAAATCATCCTCCTAAAATAAAAATTGGGCCTTTTCCTCATTCAACATTACAATAACTATATTTTTTCTGCGAACGACGATCAATCTTCGGTTTGGACCATTTATGGATATCTGTGTGGACTTTAATGCTAATTGGTTTGTGTAATTAAGTTTCACGCTTATGATTTATGGGCGAAATGAGGTTATTAATGCATTTTTTGACATTTGTGGCTATGGCCTTTTGACGGTGGTGGACGCAATAAAATGAGTAAAACGATCGCTGGGAAATTGGTTTGAGGAGGTTTAATTATAAATCTTGATGAGAGTTTTAATGGATTGGTTATACATTGTATGAGTGACGTTTTTAGAAACTTTATTACAATGAAAATGAATTGTTGTCACAGCGGCTTGTAATTAACTAATTGCGAGTTATTGAAGACGTTGTGATTTGTTTATTATTTATTGTTTTTGAATTACGGACACGGAAAAAACTGAACTAATAATACTTGAATTATTTGAACTTGTTCATCCTAAATACCTATGTACATATATTCCTTTGATAACGGACTTTTGATATTAAAATGACAAAAGCATTTATGTATGTGTTTATCATCAATATTTGTGTCACATATAGTCATGGTTATTTCCTATGTATTTGACGACCATGTGTCAATTGCTATCCATTTTAAATACATTATACACAAGCCTGAATTAGTAGCCCATGATATTTATTTATTTAAAATCGCTTTATATTCTCAATAAATTGCACAACCTTATATTTTTAATTAAAATTACGAATAGTGATACGAAAAATACGAGCCAGTTATCCCGAGTTTGACCTTGGACTTATAATCTTTTCAGCGCTGCTATCTCCCACCCCTTTTGATGGAGATGCAGGGTAATCACTAACCCCCTTATTCATAAACGTCTCCTAACTTAACAAACGGATTAGTATTGTTTGCCCTTTCGGTCTTAACAATATGTATATTAGAGCGAAAGGGACAAACAATAAGGGGGTAAATGGGTCATAATTGTTTTCGTTGTCTTATTTTGTGTCCCTAAAAACGTGACGCAGTTGTGATTTTTGTATGAAATGATGTTTTTTTTCTGATACCTATATGGATTAAAATCTAGCGAGAAAAAGAAATACAAATGGACCGGATTTTTTTAATATACCGACTGAATCTAAACAGCAACTGAATTCGTGATTCGTGACAGAGTGGTATGAAACAAGACAACGAAAAGAATATTGACCCAAATATTTAGGAACCTAAACATGTGAACACATATAAAATATTCAGTCCCACTGTGCATAAATAAATGATCTACAAATTTATGAATTTACCAACTCCTTCGCAAGCCATGCCGCAAGATACACGTCACCTCTCCCAGCGTATAAAAATTAAATCCTCAAAGATTTACGGCCAAGGCCTGGAAATACAATAACAGCCGGTTCAAGTTACAGGCTGTAAGTAATTTATGTTTATAGGTGAGGCTTTTTGAGAACTTTGTGAGTGTAAAATGCGATATATCTGGTTCTTGTATTGATTTATCGTGTTTGGAATTAACCGGATCTGTTAAGTTAATCTGCTGATAAAGTTACATATCTGAGGAGCTTTTCAAGGATATTGATATAGGTTCTGATATTTAAAAGTATAAAGAGGTTTTTTTTTAACAGTACTGCATTTTGTTTCAAAACAAAGGTTACTTTTAGCTATGGACACCAGGCAGCACATTTCTAATCAAAACGGACGTGTTATTAAATACGACAATATTGTATTACAAGCAAGATAATGCTTACTTGATGTTAGAATGCAATACGAACGTATTTTTAAAATTGGCACTGTTATTGTATAAATTCTAAACATGCTTACTTGACATTGGAATACAAAATAGCCATTTTCCAAAATATAGCACTTTTGCATAGAACAAAATAAATAATCTCCGGTCGGTTGGCTCATTTTTGCTATTATTTGACACTGGCAATGTTGAAATAGATATTATCAAACCGGAACCAGAAAGAGATTCGAAAGTACTGTTGACACAACATTTACGAAGAAAAGAGTTGATTATAGATGTAGTGAGTGTTTCATTAATCTATTGTCTGTAAGTCTCTGCACTTAAACAATGAATAATTATATGAATGTAAGTATGAATGTATTCTACATTGAGTTATACATGTGTCAACAGTACTTTTGAATCCCATTCTAATCGCGGTTTGATAATGCAAAATTGTAAACAAAATAATAAATTAAATTTTGTTTATTGACTTGACATTCCGTCACATTTTTTTGTTTATTTTGAAGTCCAGAGGGCATGGTTAAGGATCAATATCTGACAATGCTCGCGAGCACCCCGTATAGTTCAAATTATGAGTGAATTCGAGGACTCCTTTTTCGGTCTTTAAATGACCAATCACCCAACAATAGCCGATGAGTCAAATTTTCGTTCACGGAACACAATTTCCCTGCAAAATAAACGAAACGACAAAAATGGTTCAGCCCGTGATTTGTGGGGGACATTCGTCGTAGCGACAGGCTAGTTCGGCCCGCTACACACAACATGGTTTTGAATCTAATACATATGTTGCTAGAATATATATTTATATTGGATAAAAAAGGTAGATACTGGTATTGGAATTCATTGTAATTGTTTTTAAATGGAGTTTTACAAAATAAATCGAAAGTATGTATGTGATTTTCCGATTAAACTTTTTCATTTAAAAAAATGCGTGTATTTCTGGTGCATATCCTACTTAGATACGGGAGAATATAATTTTTTGTCATTACATAACCTCGTAATTATAACCTAACGAATACTAACTTTCAATATATCTCTCATATTTACCGAATTATGGCCTGTAAACACTTATCAATTACACCCTGTATATAGGTACTTTCACAGCTGAAACTACGTATATTCAGGTGGTATCTCTCAATGTAAAAAGTTGCTAATCGCTAACTCTTAGTAGCGTATCGTAGTTTTCCCTCTATCACTCTTTCATATTAGTGCGACAAAGACAGTTAGGTGCCTTTCGGTTACGATTGACGATTAAACGTTAGCGATTGGCAACTTGTTGAAGCACCCTGATACATTTATTATCTGATGGCGATTGTACTTACCTAACATGTTTTTTTGCAAATGTTGCTTAATTTAAGATAAGATTGATTGCTTTTGCTTATAAATATTCATATTCAGTTATGTTATGTATTAATTTGTATATATTATCTGTTATATTATGTATTATATTTACATGTTATTTTATTAAGTATATTTGGTACACTGGCGTGTCGTGTAGTTTCAATAATAGTAAATAGTTAATCTTGTATAGCACCGCCCACAACTTTTCTGCTTTTCCTTAAGGGTGACTGGTAGAGAATGCCTTTTGGCATTAAGTTCGCCTTTTGTACATTAAGGTTTCTTTTGTGAAATAAAGATGAAATAAATATCTACATTTATACATCGTGTTTTTATTGATTTCCGTTAAATTGGACAGGTTACTTGGGACATTAATAGAAGTTGCCTGGTATATCAGCTCTTGTTAATTTCGTAAAAAAAAATATTTTTCGTTTACATACATAGTAATTGTATTGGCAAGTGTGAGAGAACCTTAAGAATAAGATCTCAGGTGACTGACGGCACACGTCAAAATAAGTAACATTTAGTATGTAATAAAGGTTGCAATACACTTGTTCAGTCATTAAACTGATTTTTTAAATAACTTTATAACAGTAAGAGTTAAGACACTAGTTTCTTGGAGAAATTGATTATTTTTGACCTAAATAAGCTTCCTTTAACTTAACGGAAATCAATAAAAACACGGTGTACAATTATAAACTGTCTATGACAATAAGCCCTAATGTGTTCCAACCGTGTCAGCTGTTGATAATAAACAACAATTTAAAATCCGACCAATTATTTGAAAGTTAACAATGCAAGTTCCATCTATACGCAAATACGAAATGGACAACGTTGACTACGTTCACAAATGTCTTTGGTTACTCCGCGGTAGCCAACCACTGTAGGACTAACATCGAGGTTGATACTTGTTCGTTTAATACTTATCTATACACTTTTAATTCCGTTAAATTTAACAGGCTGCTTGGTACGTTGATTGGAGCTACCTGGTATATAACTTTTAGTCGAACTCGAAGAAAAAAAATTTTTTTTTCATACATAATAAATGAAATGGCAAGTGTGAGAGAACCTTAAGAATAAGATCTCAGGTGACTGACAGCGCATGTCATAATAAGTTTCATTAGGATGTAAAGGTTGCAATACCCTAAACTTCAGTCATTAAACTTATTTTTTTAGTAACTCAATAACAGTAAGAGTTAAGATACTAGTTTCTTAGAGAAATTGATTAATTTTAACCTAAATAAGCTTCCCTTTAATTTAACGGAAATCAATAAAAACACGGTGTATAAGTGATCACTATTTAATACGAGTAGGTAAATGGTACTAAAATAGCTATCGTCATATTTTTAATAAACAGCGATATTACCAAAAAAACACCTTTGAGACCTGCTTCATGATATATTTTTATGCTGCTCTTCATTATGAATTAATATTTTGTGATCACTTTTTTTTTTATAGAATAACATACTACTCCAATAGGTACCTCGTATATCAAGAATATTCGTATTTTGCAAACGCTCATGAGATGCACTATAGCACACAGGTAGATAATTATAATAGTGTAATTTACATTAAATTTTGATAACCAGAGATCGCGGACAAACGTGCGTCATTGTTCGCAAGAATATGGACATGACTACAAAGTTTAATAAATGCATATCTCAACGAATATTTTTTTGAAATTTTAGTCTAAGCTTTAAGATGTTTATTTACAAAAGTTTTCATAGCTACCGGTGCCAAATAGGTTATTTCTTAGTTTAATAATAATTAGTTTTATCTACTAAACTAAATGCAAACAAAACTCATGACGTGCACTAGGACTTAGGTATACAGTGTGTAAGTCTAATACGGGCGATCAATTTAACCAGGCATGGGATTCATTAGTGTAATCAAAATCATGGATTACAAGGTTTTTTTTAAAGTTACGCTTAATTATGACCCCACAGATTTTTTTTAAGATTATCGGAGCAGCAATGTAGGTACGAACATTTTGTTATTGTTGATATGGCAGTTATGTCATCTGCTTTTGAAATTGGCTGTCAACGAGTGTTTAACTCGCGTATGTTGCTCTACATTGCGCGCCGAATTATTTTGTATGGAAAATTTTGTAGCACTAATTTTAAGTAAAAGTTTTTTGAATGTACTTATTATGTCGTAAACTAACACCCGTTAAGAGCTTCGCCCGTATTAGACTTACACCTTGTATAAGATATTCTTAAATATGAAACACCAACAACAAAGAATTTTACTTATGATTGTAACAAAGTATTTCCTAATGCATTCAATCTAAAAAGGAGGATATATTTTTTTACTCATTCTTTAAGTAAAAGACTTTTAAATATGAAATACCATTATATTCCCAAATTTTACGAATATCTACCATACCAAGATAAACTAGACGAATGGGTACAAAACGCTTTGCAAATGGCCGCCTAGGCTGTTAAATCCACGTCACAGTCTGATGTTGATTGAGTTATGCGCCCTGCCCGACGTCGATATACGCCGTACGATTTTAAACAAACAAACAGAAATAGGCGCAAATGAAAACGCATTTCTAGTGGAAATGGATTTTATTAATAATACACGGAAATCGAACTAAATACTGACTAACCTTAAAAATGTAGGAAGTTTTTAAATCTGTTTTGATTTAAACTTTCACGCTTTTGTTTATTATTGTATTTTAATAATGTAAACGTACATTACAGCGCGACGTTTCGTTACGGTAGAAAGTAAATTCCAATAAAATAAAAATTTTCTTGTGAATCTTTATTATTTCGAAATGCAATACCGTATATTGAGAAAGTCCGTCTACCAACAGATTTTCACCCCTAACTCAACAATATAAGACGTATATGACGAACTTTCCTTACAAATAAAATATGCCAGAATTACCCACACTGACCGTAATATAAAAAACCGGCCAAGTGCGAGTCGGACTCGCGCGCGAAGGGTTCCGTACCATTATCATTTAAAAAATACATTTAAATCAACCTACCTCTTAAACTATAAGAGATAATTTTAATCAAACCAAAAATCGTTGATAGAGTTTATTAATATGCATAACATAATATATTTTTTTTTTAAATTGTATAGACATTTTTCAGACTTTGACAGCTGATATCTCGAAAACGGTTCGCTTTAATAAAAATGTGATATAAACCTTCATATCATTTTCAAATACCTTTCTATTGATACGTCACACGCTTATATACATCTAAAAAAAAATCTATCCCTCAGTTACATGTATGGAGGGCCCCAACCCCAATTGTTTTTTTACAATGTTGTATCATAATTTTGTAGCGGTTTATAAAAAACATATTCTTACCAAATTTCATCACTGTAGCATTTATAGTTTCCGAGTAAATCGGCTGTGACAGACGGATAGACGGACAGACGGACATGACTAATCTATAAGGGTTCCGTTTTCGCCATTTTGGCTACGGAACCCTAAAAAGAAGATAAGTCAGTTATCTCCTTGTTTTCATTGTTTTAATTAAGTATGTAGATATAATAATGTGGAAGTCAACTGTTGTCTCTTATTATCTTTTTTTTTTTCTTTGCAATCTTTACAACTTTTCTTACAGCCAAGCGCAAGTCTGAAGCGACGTTTGTACTGTCGCCGTCAATAATATCCTGTACCATACGACGGAAAAATATATAACATGCTCTTATTTCGCTCTAAGCTTGTCAGATATTTTTGGATCTTTGTGGTATGTGATACTATTGAAAGTGACTCCACGTGATGACGACCATAATAATCATTTTTTATCATCCTAACTCCTCGCATGGGTGTCGTAAGACTAAGGGATTAAAGTGTCACTGACCATTAGTTTTTAGGAGATTAATGATGGGTACTCGTACCAGCATCATGGTAGACACACTACTGCGATCTCCAATCCGCTTTCCCAGTGTGGCGATTGTGGGCATTTATCTGCTAATGTAACTATACGCTTAAGAAGAGATACGCCCAGCGGTGGATGGATACTTAATAGGCTCATGATGTGACGTGGCAGTGACTCTTCAAACAAAATACTTGAAATTATGCATAAAGTTCTACAATGGGCTCACATCATCAGCCTATGATAGTCCACTGCTGGATGTAGACCTCTCCTATTAACTATGCGTATAAACGCATTAGGAGGGAAATACCCATAATCGACACGCTGGGCAAGCGGATTGGCGATCACAGTAATGTGTCCACTATGATGACGCTGCTGCCCATCATCAATCTTTTTTCAAATAATGGCCAGTGACATTTCAATCCCTTAGTCGACTCTTACGACACCCGCAGAAGGAGTTGGAGTGGTGACAAATGTATTTGTACTGCCGTCACCACACGATGGGCTCAATTCCTCCTATTTGCTATACAATAATAAATAAAGATTATTTCGTGAAAAGGTAAAATTAATTGCCGAATTTCAAGAACCAGCTCAATATTGTGAATATAATTTAGTCAGTCGAATTTTATCAAGTGGTCGCTTTTACAGAAGCGCAAACAAATCGGCTCCATAATTTGTTTACATTTAATTATTTTAACAAAAGCAACAGGAAAAGGCATTAATTTTACCTGTAACGGTTAATACACGGAAGTATATTTAATGTTTATCGAACTGTGTATCGAACATATACTCGTATCGGTAACACCATTAATTTTATATGAAAACGCAAATTCATTAATGAATGGGCAATTATGACAAAGCTGGCTCCCAAACTGTTATCCATTTTGTAATTTTTGTGTAATTTGCACTCATTTTTCATTTCTGATTTCAATACTTTCGGAGATAACCAACCCAAAATTAAATAAAATAAAAAAGCTTAAAGAATACTTTAAAATAAAACTATTTTGAACATATTATGTAATTGGCTTAGCCGTTTTTGAACAACTACGGAACCCTACACTGAGCATGCAGTTTTTTTCTCAGTTAAAAATATTAGTCATAAAGTATAAGTTCAAAACTTTACATAGCCAATTCATGGAATTAGGTTCCCGACTCTAATCCAGGCTCCCCGAAGCCTTTTCTTCAAATCGGGATATCCGCAGGGAAGAAGATGTAAAAATAATTGAATTTGAATTTTCGTGAGACACACCTGTAATTACACTGTTGAACTCACGTGTATTTAGTCACTACACGCGACATGTTCCGGAGAGCCTTATGTCTCAATTATGAAGCATTGGGCCATTGACAAATGGAGACCTAGGCTCTCCGAAATATGTCACGCCTAGTGACTAGTGAGTTTAACCGTTTAGTTATTGTTATATTATATAAAAAATGGTATTAAATAAAACTATGAAAACGGATAAACTCGCGTATATTAACTAATTTTAACTTCATTCCGACGTTTCGAACACTTTACAGGGTTCGTGGTCTGTTTAATAAATTAGGTAATATACGCGAGTTTATCCGTTTTCATAGTTTTATTTCATGCGCAATCCTCTCGGTAACCGAAGAAAATATTAAATGGTTTTAAATTATGCTACACGTTGAAAAAGCATCCTGTATGTACCGGGCCTCCGGATTCCTTGGGCAAGGGTCGAAAGTATAATTGGTTTCAAGTGCGCTTCAGTAGGTATGAGATGAACCATCTTTTTATGTTCTTTCTCACAAAGGATGTTTTGAAAAAGTAAGTTCCTCGTTAACGTTAAGAAGTTGCAGTGATTCGTTTTACAATTATAATAATCTAGACAACCTTATAGTGAAGTAGAATTTCAGTACCTAATTAGGTAAGGTTGTTAATATTACTAAAACAACAAAAGTGATTGTAAAATCTCCATTATAATTACCAAACAGTGGAGTGGTTTTATTTATTTTATTTTATTTACCTATTTATTATAACTATAAGCTTTTCTAGGCTAGATATTCTGGACATACGGACGTTATTTGCTTAAGTAATTCATGTACCTAAGTAAACGGTAAGTAATTCGTAATTGACATTTTAACAATTACAAATACAGTGGCCAAAATATTAAGTGCGAGTATTATAATACTTAGGTACGTAATACGTATTATCGAAACAATTTAAATTCTTTTGAAACTGCCAAATACGGCCTACCTATTTTGAGTCCCAAGACCTCACAGCGGGAATGCAATAAGTTTTTGGCTACCTTGTTTATCTGAAACATAATCATCAAATTAAAATGAATTAAAACCGACTTCAACCGATTTCTCCAAGATCGAAATGATCAGATTCAGACTTGGTGCAAGACAAGACCATCTCGTATACCCGTTAGATTAAAAACAATTTGAAAATCGGATCACGATTCTAAGAGATATCGAGGGACATACATACAAAAAAAAAACATATTTTTTTTAATTCAGTTAAAAACGGGTAAAGTCATTTTAGCCTATATTAAAACGGGCCCTCAGTAACTTAGAGAATAATCTATACATTTATCTCCTTAATGGAACATAGGATGTCCTTTCAAAGCTTTTTTCCTACCCTAATGTATTTCACGTTTTTTCGCCTCCATGTTGCTAAAACATAGACGTTTTTTCACAAACACGCTACCGCTAAGTAAGTGCCGCTATCTGTGATGCACAGATTGTGTTCAATCATCGAAAAACACCTCCGGGGACAGATAAAACACCGTGTGAAAATTAACACTACTCGGTCGAGAGTAAAAAACTGCGTATCCCTTTCCTTGTTAACACTTGGTTCGTTTGCAAATTGGACCAATTTTATTGATTTTGGGCTCGTAAACGGGTTGGGGGTTGGGCTTTGCATGAAACAGAATTACGGGTAACTATCGACTTTCTTTCTGAATAGCTATAATTATTTTAGTAAGAGCTTCGTAGTAAACGCTTTCTCAAGCCGTTTTAGAAAATTTACTTAATGGAGTGTTTTAAGGAATGGTTTAAACCATACAAAACTTGGGCTGGTATATTATAATCTTTGATAATTTGTTTGGCGCCAACCTGGTTTATATTATACAAGGATCAGTTATCGTCTATTCAGTGGACATAGTACCTATTTATACCTCAATTTAAGGAAATTATTTATTAATTTTGGGATACTAAAATTAACGATACAGCAAGATTTCCCGGTGTAAAACAACCTTATATAATAAAATCGTAACATAGATTTAAACAAGCTGAAAACTTTTGACCACCGAGTGGACAACTTTTTTTCGATCGACACTGCCCTAGTTGCCATGTAAAATCATACAATTAGTTCCCCTTTCCATTTAACTATTTCCGAATGTACATTAAAATAATTACGGATAAAGATACAGTACTCGTAAGTACGACCGAAGATGACGTAAATTAAGTTGATACAGACCTATATGTTTAGTCAGCCTCCGTAGACTAGTTTCGTTGGTAGTGAATACTGCCTACGAAGCTGGAGGTTCCGGGTTCGAATCCCGGCGAGGGCATTATTTGTGTATTTATTTATCACAAATTACTTTTTCCTGACTAGTGCGAAAAAGTAAACTTTGCGCACGCTTCGCGTGGGTATATTTCTTTCTTTGAGGCACTTGTTATGAAAAAAGTCGTTCGATACACGTGTAAAAACTTCTTTTTAACTCGGGTGATTGTCGTGCTCGTTTCACTCGGGCTCCAACTTTCACCCTCGTCGACAAAAAATTGTTTTGCACTTGCATCGAAATGTACTATTCCTTAGTTATGGCTGACTGTGTATTTAAGTATATATATGTATCTATCTATTATATTTATCGTCGCCTGGTACCCACATCACAAGTTTTAATTGTTTTAATTGATTTGTGTAAGATGTCTCAAGATATTTACTTATTTATTATTGTATGCACCTATCTCCTCGCTCCATATTATAAGCAACTTAATTCTGGCACCCTAGTGAAAAGGGGTATAAATCGAAATTTGCCACTTTACAGGAGAGCCAAAAAACGATTGGCGAAATTATTCAAAATTACTGTGCCGAAATGGCTAAAGAATTAGAATAACTGTAAATGTACTTTGAGTAAATACAATGCGCTCTTTCACATGCAGTCATTGGTTTATGCCTAAAATCAATAGTTTATAAAAAAATTGACTTGTACCCGCTGAAATAAATGCTGTTTAGAAATATAACCAAATTAGTACCCCTTTTCACATATATTGGACATAAGTGAAAACGGGTATACATTTAACTTATTTTATGATAACTCTTTTTGAGATGTACTTTTACGAAAAAAATTTAGCTAAGTTTGTTTGCGAAATTAATTTTAATGGCATAGCATGTACGTACACAATATAATCCCAAAAAAACCGACTTATACCATTGTGCACAAAATGTTAGTAACGTGTAAAAGGGAATAACAAGATTTATATTAATCACTTTTTTCAATTGTATCCAAATTCTATGAAATAAGTTACAATAAATATATTTATTTTTTCCATTTATTATTAGAAATTATTTCCTTGAATTAGAAAAATATTACTTCTTTTCAACAGCCAAAACACAACGCATCATAAAATGAAATGTTTTTAAATTTCATAGTACCAAAAAATTCCATAATGTAGCATTTATTCATTATTATCAAAATCGTGTCATAATATTTTTTTTCTCATGCCTTATTTTGCTAACACGGTACTCGACAAAAAACCTTAATAGTACAAATAGTCCTACTGTCCAAATTATAACTTTATGCCCTGGATGTCGTGCGCGCAGCTAGGTAGGTACGTTCCGTAACGCCTGAATGGCAATTTTGTATCTTATCGAGTCACCTAAAATAACATACTATTGAAAATCGATATTTTATTAAAAAAACTATTGTCTATAGCCTATCGTAATGTACATTAAGATACAACTGTGAAAAAAATAAGTTCTAAATAAGCATAAATAAGCAAAGTACGACCGAAGGGAGTGTTTTAAATCGACACGATTTACGAATTTCATTTTTGCATGTGTATCGTACGACATTTTTCAGTACAGATGGCCTTCCGAAGTTTTCAACCAGGCAAGATATAAACAACTCCTCGCACTAGTGTGTATAGAAGTTATTTCAGTTGTTTCGGATAAAAATAGTTACGTTGCATTGCAGTACTCTGTATGGAATCTTAATGAACAGACTTTAATCGACGAGTATAAAAAGCCTGTCACTATTATGTTCTATCAATTATAATTCTTATAAAAGTTGTATAGGTAAATATAGGTACGATCAACTTGAATTATTGTGTTAATTATACATTAACTTTATTGATTTCGTTAGTAGACAATTTAAAAAAATATTGTGATAATATTGTTTTAATTATGTTAGCATTCGTGAAAAGTGGCCAGGCATGGTTTCCGGGTGGCTGTTTTGAAATTGTTCTAATCACATGTTTCTGGAGTAATATAGATATAGCAACAGCCATAGAACAGCAGCAAATACTCGTATAAGGCTATTATAGTGCGCTTTCTATATTACCTAGATCATTAAGTAAAATTGTTACTACAATTTAAAAAAAAAGTATTTGCGTTAGGTCGTTTAAAACTGTCAACACAAACTAATATTACTAACATAGGTTTTAACAAATAAGCAGCTGAATTTAACAGCTTGAATATGAAAAAAAAATACAATCATACTTTAAGAAAAACAATTAACCGCTAAGTAAATAAAATTTTAAAAATTAACACTATTTTAAACATTGTGTATATATAACGAAACTTAGTGTAAAAGGGTACAACTTAGTACAAATCCGTCAATTTACTGGTGGTAAATGTTAATTAATACTTTTTAATTTAGTGCAAACGGATATAATTCCCGCAAACGGATTGTATCACATGTAAAAAACTGTAATTCTAAGTGATTAAAGTCGACTTGTACCCGTAACAACACAATTTTATTCGTGAATATGGATTTATGTCGAATTGTATCTCAAAAAATGTTTTTATTGTTCGTGTAAAGTGATTTAAATACACATGGATCCTCATTATCCGAGTGACCATCAAAAGAATATGAGTAGTTATAGCGGTACACACAACAAAAATCCAAACGCGTAAAACTTAGCTACACTAATACCTTTTGTAACTTTACAACGATATACTTTTTTTTGTTAGTAAGAATTTATTTCAACTTATACCTGACACTGCATGATCATTTGTGTTAGTTATACCATATTACACGACCGTAACTCTGTCAATTTACGTGATATCTTAGATCCTTTTACACCAACCGATGCCATTTTTTTTTTGAAATTTTTTGGTATACTTAACTCAATTTGGCCAAAATTCGACTTATACCCCTTTTCACTAGGGTGCCAGAATTTTGGTATTACCTTCATTACTAAGGCTACCCAACAAATGTCAGTGTGTACTGTGTACCGACATTTTTGAGTGCCAAAAAACGAAAGCAGCCCCCGCAAGAGGAAACCCCGCATTACGAGAACCATCATCTATCATAGTTGAGTCGTTTTTTACCAGTTTCCTCCCAAGTGACTCCTGTTGGGGTAGATAAGATAAGCTTGTGCAACGTACCTAAAATAATCGCCTTAATTAACAGTTTGCGGTTCCGGGGGTCTGTTCGAAGGTCAAAATGTGGATTTGATACGAGTCACATTGTAGTTCAACATCATCTGAGCTCGCGTTCACGCTTCGAGATTCGCGAACCACTAAATTATATTTATAGTTTTTTTTTTATTATTTGGCTGTTCATAATAAGTCAATAAGGTTAATAATTGTCATTATGGCTATTTACCCTGGTCTTCAAATTTTAAATTATTTGATACAAGATTCGCTCTAAACCCCGCTTATAAAATAGTAGTATAGTAATGCTTAGTACTGCAAGCTCTATCCGTCAAGTCAAACAATAAGAATAAAAACATTTTTAATATTTGAACAAGCCTTCCGTGTAACCGGGAGTTTTGGTGTTTATTAATTAAGAATTGAGATAAGGATTATAATGAAGCGATATGGAATATAATCCGAAACGTTTGATATTACCTTATCTATTTTTCTGGCCGCTTCGCTGATCGAAGAAAAACATAATTCGTATTAATGAATTATACAGTCAGCAACACGAGTGGTCTAAAAATGTATAAGTGCAATGTATTGATTCATTTCATTAGAGGTAGATATATTTTATTCCCAAGTACCTTACAATGTAATTATTCATTATATACAGGATGGAAAAAGCGAATGCCCCATGGATGGCAACTACCTTAAATATTGTAAATAGCACATTTTGTGTAAGGGAAACTTTCCTTTATCTTAAAAACAATTAATTCCGCATTTAAGGATTTATAAAAAAAAAATATTTCTCAATTGCGGTGCATTTCACGTGACAGGTGAAATCAAATTTAAAAGGTAATTGTTAGTTTTCGGGGCCTTCCCTAATTCTGATTGTATTTGTTATTTACAGAAAAATTAATCTTTTCAGTAACCATTTCAATCTACATCATGAAATACGGCACGATATTTTTTGTCACATTTGACCGGTTCTAGTCCCGAGTTCCCGACTGAAGTACAGGTGTAGTGAGAAATTACTTGCCTTCGGAAACGTTCGTAAACACATGCTGTTTCAGGCAGTGTCACCGAGTCTGACTGAAGTAGCATGACAGCTATTACTGTCAGTCTCAGTGAGATAGACTGAAACAGCATGACGTTGACGAACGTTTCCGAAGGCAAGTCATTTCTCACTACATCTGTAAGCGATTTTTCATACCCTGTATATCTATTCAATTATTTTATAACACATGTTATAACACACCAGTGGCCGTAAAAGTAGTATGCAAACCATCTGATGATAAGCTGTTACTGTAGTTTATAAGCAATTGCAACTCCAGGTGTATTACGCACGCGTTTCCAACCTCTTTAACGCTTAACAAGTACGATAAAATGTTTACGAGTGAGATTGTGAGTGAAGGTATTATTTAAGACAATAAAATTAGCCAGTGAATACTGAATTGATAGTTTAAGAAATAGGATAGAATTTATTTTGTTACAAGTGACTTTTTAATAGACCTCTAGGCGGTAAGAGGTAATGTTTCCTACTTTTTTCCAGCCAGTTGCAGTGTAAATTAAATATAATCGTTTCCATTTCCATTCGTTTCAAATTAAAGACACCCAAACAGGTGCTGGTATTTAAGTTAATCCTACAGCATCTGCCTAACTCTCTTCAAACTCCCAAAAGGTCTTATGCCTACGCGCATGTATTGCACTTACGCCGTTTTTGCTTCTGAACGCTAAACTGACGTATGGCTTTTAAAATGTTCGCCTTAAGATTATGATTCCAATTCGGACACGTTCGAAAATAACCACGAAATATGCGAGGCGACGACCCGAGACGCTTTTTTTTGTTTCCGTTTCGCTTGTTGCATGGATTTTTTGTTGACCTCGAATATGTCATCGGCTGACACTGAAAAGGTCCTACTACAAACCACGATTGACTTGTTACCTCTCTCTTGCACTTGTGAATTCGTACGTAAGTGTCACAGGGAGGAAAACGTCGATAGTTGGTTTGCGGTAGACCAACTGTTTATGTGTGGTCGACGTTAAACATGTTCTAGTATTTTACGTAGAGGGTCTGATTTTTGAAAACCATTTTCTAAATAAAATTGTTGGTAACGAGATGGTTGTTAGAGAAGAACTATGACGAAAACTTGTTTATTTTTCATCAAAACTCAAGCTGTCGAAAGCAATAGTTTGCGGAGTGTGAAGGACAAATCCAAGAACATTTTTGAATGACCAATCACAGGCAATTTATAGGTACAGTGTCCGTTGATCAGCATGAAATGTCATTCATTATATTCTGGTTTAAGTACATAGGTATGTTGTATGAGAGAAACGACTCTCGACTTCAGACATTAGCTTGTTTCGTTATAAAAAGAAATCTTAACGCTCATTAGGATAACCTGGCCATGAAACTTTTTTTAGGTTTGTACATGAAAATAACCAACTGTAAGTAGAGAGGTAGTGCGAGACGACTTACTCGTATCTAAAGCTTTTTATTTTCTTCATCTATAATTAATATAAACCTTTGTCATTTTTTGATATAAAATTACAAAGACACCCATGATTTGACTGCTACGCAGCATGTATAACTTGCTACTATTTATTTTGGATATAATATATTTTCTACTTAAGGAGCAAATGTTTTAAGACTAAACGTCCTTTTGATTAAAAAATAAACTAATTACTTCTTATTAACAAACTCGACGCACGTACCTACCAGTGTGATATGACAGCGCCGCGTCTCATTTGCGAGACAAGGGTTACGGACTGATTGATTAAGGCAATGAGCGACTCCTGTGTCCTTCCGAATCACGGTTAAGTGAGAGTTGGATTTCTCAAATAAGTGATTTAGTAATATCATACAATAATGGGTCGATTGCAAAAGAAATACATTTAAGTAACAAAAATCACGATCGCGTCAATTGTGTTACGAAATTTGGTCATACAAGTGGTATACCTACTCTCCAACACAGATGTCATATATACCATAGATCAAGCAAACGTATCTACTTAGCGTGTCAAATTAACTCAGTGAAATCCACTGAGTTGTCCTGTCCGTCTTTAATCGCAGCTTGCAGCTTTCGGGCGTCAAATTTAGTAAGTTGAAGTGAACAAAAACATTAATAATACCTCCTTAAGTAATATTTATTACAACAACACAAAAATATGAATACTCAAAGGCCTGAGACATGTTTAAAATCATAGGCAAATAACAACTTCACTACAAAATCTGATACGCTCGGCCGCTATACAAATGAATGAACTTGTTTCTTCTATCCAAATCTAATTCTGTGCTCTCCAACAACTTTCGGCAGTAGTAAAAGGGGGCAATTTTAAAAGGTATAGGTTCATATCGGTGATTGCTCATAGAAAAATTGAATTTGTCGCTTTTTTTCAGTGCCAAAAATTGTTACATAAAATTTAACCTCGTATCACAAACATTATGGTATTAAATTTTCTTTTCATTAAAGGTCTTCAATGTTTATTATTTTTACAATCAACCCTTTAATCAGATCTAATGATGCTGTAGGTACCTATAATATTTTTAATTAATATTATTTCTTAATTTATTTTTCTGTCTCAATTAGCTGCAGAGCAATGGATACAGAAGTAAATTGCAGCAATATAAATTAGGATATTTCCGTTAAAAAATTAAGAGAAAAGATTATGCATGACACCAGACGTGTTACAAATGTGATCAATGATATTTTTACATGTTATTGATACATATTATTAGCCAAGTTAGTAAATCAATATCATAACACATGAATTTATAAAATTTGATTGCGTCAGAATATAGTTCTCCACTTCTAATTAATATTTAGATAGAGGAAAATAACGCACTATCATGAAAGTTCCGAGGTTCCCATATTTTAAAATTGTGCTTGTTTTATATTATAACATCCATTATCTCTTTTTGACATCTTAGTGTTGTATCGCGCTTGTCACACCACGTTACATAATGTTACATGATACGATTAATACCACAACCAATTTACTAATACGTAAGATATCATATTCTGTAATATCTTGCTACTTTAAACAGAACCCTAAATATGCAAATCGAATGCTCATTCCAAATCTCTGAGACAGCATTTCAAATATTTCTTACCAACGGCACGCAAATCAGAAACCATATTTTATTTCGTCCCGGCGGATTCCCGATACCGATCTTCTTTTGTTTCGCGAAAATGTTTACGCGCCGGTAAAACTGAAATATGCATTCATTCATACAAGTCATAATTATTTAAGATATCGGGGAATAACTTTAGCGAGGTCTTATCGCGACGCGCTTGGGATTTTAACCTTCGCCTTAAGAGACAAGGTCGAGTTTTTTGTTTTAGTCAAATACGAAAATGTATGTTTTTCTCGATGTACCCGGGTCGTTACGCCATGACATATGGCTGTCAGAATTAGTCGGATTAGTGATTTCACGGCGCTCAAGTTGGCTCCAATTACATACGCCGGAACTGAGAATTAACGGAAAAAAACGCCGAGGAAATGGAACGAAATTCGAAATGCGTTTACTTATCCTATTAAAAACAGTGGGAATGTTCAGTTACTACGTTATTAAAATGAGCAACATGTTGCGGATGTAAAAACTAAAAAGGCAGTTTTCAATTAGCTGTGTATATTTACGATCGTTTACGTGTATGATTTGTATTGCTACTGTGGGCTGTTTCCTTAACTCGGGTTATTATCTCGAAACGCATTTTGAGTTTTCGTACCCATTGCATGTGAAATGTGAAACACTGTTGGCGTATTTTTGATTGCGCGTTCACATTATGCTTATTGGTAACAGTCAAGTACAGTCACCATCAGGATCGCGTTTTATAAAGTTACAATTTTACAATTTCGCTGTTTGCCTCTCTAACGCACTCACATATTGGCTAGAAAGAGAGGCAAATAGCAAAATTGTAACTTTATAAAATGCGACCCTGATATATCGGAGCGGCAAGGGTGTTCATAAATATTTGAGCAAGCTTCTAATATCATGGTGTTAGAGTGCATATTCGGATATATAGTACATTTCAGATAAATTGTGTAACTATAGTTGACAGTTATAACTTTCAACTATAGATTGATGTTATTAATATGAGGGTAAGACTCAACATTTTACCGATAGTCTTTTATTATAAACAAGGCTCATTTCTTAACTGTCAAATGTTTATTCTTAGAAATCGGCAACAATAGATCAAGCATTGTAAGTTATTGAAGTCACAGTAATATTAGTGTAGTTATTTATTTATTAGGTACGTATAAAAATGTGATTTGTGAGTAATTTTGGTTTCATTGAATTCCTTGAATTTTCCTCAGTGTTCTTTTAAACCGATTAAAAGTACAAAACAGGCGTAAAATTTACATAAATACAGTGATTGCAACTACCGAACTCCTGCGCATCTGGTGTACGTAGCGCCATCTATCTCACTATTCAGACACTAACATAAGTTCTGCTATTCCCCGCTAGATGCCGGTAAAACGAACTTCATAAAATTTATTTTTATTTTCAACAATAAATAATTCAATTATGCTACTAATGCTACTATTGTATTGCCTGTGATCTATCAACTTCCGATGGAATTTATATAAAATTAGCACATAGAAATGAAGGCACGGCGCGGTATATATTATTCGCCAACAATTTATACCTTTATATGGCGCATTTTTATAAAAACAATAATATGAAACGTACCTAATAATTAAAAAGAAAACCTTTAATTTTGTTTTCGTTGCCTACGTTTTTCGACAGTATCTTTTAAATAAACTACCAAATACCCAAGCCAAATCATGGGATTAGATTTTCAACCGGACTCAGGGTCCTTTTATTTAGCTGTAGCGAATGCCAGGTAAATTATAATCTATAACTAAAAATAAATAAGCATAACTTTGGGTCTCCGCGCCACAAACAGTGACATTTTTTTATATCTTTAAGGCCCGGCCACGACATTGGTCTAAGGCGACCAGCGGCGAGCGAATCCAAGAGTTGGAGCGGCATGCCCATTGCCCATATGGGTAGTCCCTCTCGCGCGTATGGTTTTCCGCTAAGCCGGTCGCCTTAGACCAATGTCGTGGCCAGGGCATAACGGTGCCAAACAATATACCTACTGCCATAATGTTAAATAGCCACAGTAGCCTTTAGACACTTGCAACTCCAGGGGATCCGCGCGTTGCCGACCCTAAAACATGTGGACTATAAATTTTAAAGAAGAAAAATGCCACTTTAGTCTAATAATTTGGGTCGAAGAACAATTAGAGTGAACAGGGTACTAGAGACGACTACGAAGAAATAAGACATGGAAGCCGCACGCCATACTAAATTGACTTTAAGAACCGTTCCTGAATTTTAGTTGACAAATTTAATGTCACCCCCCTCTTAAATGCATCACGGTAATGAATTTCAATATCAACCTATAAATATTTAAATCGCCATTTAAAAATTGTTGTGTTTGGTCCGTCAAAGTTTTGATTGGCTATATTCTATAAACATTTGTCAAAGTTGTTGCGCCGAAATATGCGCGGTGTTAGGAAAAGCGCTATGTCCTGCGCGTCTTGGTATAATTGAACAATTGTGTTTGGGGGCATTTTTGAGCTGGTATTAGACGTCCATGTTATACAGGGGTCCATGTTATTCAAATCGGTCAGTATGGGAAAGTCTGAAACTATAAGACAAGCGAAGATTTGTTCTGAGGAACTGTAACCGATTTTGATTTTGATTTTTTTCATATTTGTCAACGCAGTTTTCTTTATTATTAAAATCGATGACATGGTTTCTAAGAACAAATCTACGTATGTCTTATAGTTTCAGACTTTCCCATACTGACAAATTTGAATGGGCCACCCGGTATAACGGTCACGCTGAGCAACTTTCACTATGGAGACAAACAAGAAATCACGAAAACAAATATCCTATGAGTGAATTGATACTATCAATGAAGGCTTAATGAACTCATAACTAGGAGAATATATTTCGCGATTTCTTGTCTGCCTCCATAGAGTCCATAGTGAAAGTTGCTCTTCGTGACCATCCCTAGTACCCTGCTCACTCTAGCTCCACGACCATGTCATCCTGTATTATATGATATGTCAACTGAAACAATCTTCGTCAGCGAAGTCTTCCCCAAATATCCGCTAATGGGATATTGTCTGTACAAACAATTCATCAGTCGAAATCCTGCCATCAGCACGCGTTAATTCATTCTCCCATAATTCAGTTTAATTAAAACAAGTCTGAATTATAAGAGGGAACTTATAAAATAATTTTGCCCTAAGCCGGCTGTCAACTGTACAATTCCGCTCGGTCCATCAAAATTAATCTAACCTAATCCGAAACTGTCTCAAGTTTAAACAAAGATATTGAAAACTGAATGCGGAGAGGGGTGGAAACATACGGATTGAAACTCCACCTGCTGTCGATCTAGATCAGAGACCCTACCGCACTCTCTCGCACTCGTGAATTCGTACATAAGTGGGACAGGGAAGCAACACTTCGTTCATGGTTCGCGGTAGGGCCTCAGAAGGTAGGTACTATTCCCTCCACTCTTCTGTTTATAGCTATCGTGAACTAACCACACAAATTATTTTATAGGTACAATTATATAGATATACTAGCAGCCCGCTCCAACTCGCACAGGTACAATACTGATATGAGTATCAAGGTTTTAGAACTTCCCTCATGAATTACTCTTTATTAAAACACTGCATCAAAATCCGTTGCGTAGTTTTAAAGATCATAAGCATACATAGGAATAGGTATCGGGACAGCGAAAACGATTTGGTTTTATACTATTTAGTGTAAAAGAAAAGCAGGAAATCCGAAACCGCTTATGAATTGCATGAAATAACCGATTATAACCAATTATGCACGTAAACGAATCTCACTTTTCTTATGCCTAAGCTGAAAATTCAATGAAAGTATAATCATAAAGATAACATATATCATGCTGATTCAAAAATGACTAAAAACCTAACACGTGTATTATAAATTATAATAAACAGGGTTGGCCAAAATCTACGAATTAAAAAAAATCGACTCTTCTGATACGTTCAAAAATCTCCTTCTCAAAACCACACCAACAGCGAAAATGCACTTATTTATTTGCCAACCTGTATAATAGTGTTAGATGTACTATAAGTCATACTGAGCGAAATTATATCTATATGATACCACAAAATCGCAAAAAAAAATCCGTTTCATACATACATTTTGATAGTGTAATCTTTTCATTTTGAACGGGAGAGTTTTTTAATAATTAAAATTGAAGTAACGATTATAAAAATGATTCTTTCTCGTATGTCCCCACAGTCGAAACGGACTCCACTATTGTGTTATGTTCCCCGCTCCATGTCTGCCATTATTAAACTCACCCCCCAATCCGGAGGTATGACGAATTACTATCAAGTTACTACAAACAGTTTAGTAACGCAAGTGTATTAAAGTGGATTAAAAGGGGTTGTGAATGGGCTAAATAAATAATACAAAATAAATAATACATATAACTGTACTTTAAATTGTCCAGAAAATTACAAGGTACTTACACTCATTGAACAACTACTAAGGGTGGTCTTAGGTAGGGGGATCCAAATTCTTTTCGTTGTCTTGTTCCGATACCACTCTGTCATGCTTTTAGCACTGTTTCGACTCGGTAAATAAAAAAAACGGTGCACTTGTATTTCTTTTTCACGCTAGATTTTAATCTATACATCAGAAATTGAAACCAAAACATCATCTCATACAAAAATCACCACTGCATCAAGTTTTTTAGGGACACAAAATAAGACAACGAAAATAATTTTGACCTAGGGATCTACATAGAGTAGGTTGGTAGTTTTTCGATTAGAAACCAGTCTAATTGGCTTTAAAACTCAATTTTGTGTGCTGAGGCATAGGCATCTTTGATAGGGTAAGATCACTTTTATCACACACACATCATCAGCCTTTTTTTTCGTGGGGAAATGCGTTACGCATACCACCCGGGCGCGGGGGACGGACCCGGGTGGTTATGTGGGACTCCCGGGGCTAATGAGGCCCTGGTCTACCCACTAAAACCCCACGGTCTGCCGCCAAGTCGCTTTAAGGCGGGGTCACGGGTACGCCTGAGCACACTTCCGCGACCTCGCAGCGGCTGTCCAGGGCTCTGGACCCATCTCCAGATGGAACATTCCCTCCTTCCCTCCTCCTCGTTCCGCGCGACGCATGGCACACGCATTGCTACTCAGGGACATATCATCAGCGTACATCAGTCCAGTGCATGACAGCGGTCTCGGCATTAGGAGGTAAATGCCCATAATCGCCACGTTGGGCAAACGGGTTGAAGATCGCAGTTGTGTGTCCACTATGATGACACTGCTGCTCATCATTAATTTTCGATAAATAAATGGTCAGTGACACTTCGATCCCTTAGTCGACTCTTACGACATCCACGGAAAGAGTTGGGACGGTGACAAATGTATTCTTACTGCCGTCACCAAGGTACCAACAACAATTGTATAAAGGCGCCCGTTTTATATTTTTTACTAATAGTATACTCGTACTTAGAGAAGTTGGGTAAGTGAAACAGTAGGGAAACGAAATATGTCATACATGTACCTACGAGTAGGCATTTCGTAACAAAAATGGCTTCGAGAAAGAGAGACATAATTATGCTACATTTAACTGACCTGATTAAAAATGCTATTAATAAAAAAATATAAAAGGGGCACCTTTATAAAATTCTTCTTACCCTGAAGCTGTAGTATTTAGGCGTTAGGTTAAATATTTGCGAGTCACTGGCTACAAATAAGTGCAGCCATATAAAAAATAAACTTGAGTGATTTTGACAACGAACTTTTTGAACAAGTAGGTGTGGGTTGTGTCTTTGAAAATATTTTTTAAGAGTAAAGAAAGAAAACCTTTCTAGATTCCCAAAAATATACTTCTAAAAACAACTCGAAAATAAAAAATGAATTGTATCCGTTTCGGAAACCTCAAACGTACTCGTACACTATAAAAAAAACCCGGCCAAGTGCGAGTCAGACTCGCCCACAAAGGATGTCGTAGCAACAAACATAAAAAATACAGTTAAATGTGGCCAGCGTTATGGGAACTTTTGCACCAGGAATGACTCGGGGCGGGTTGTTCGATTAGTGTTTGTTTATCGTAGGTTTTTTATTTATTTTTATTGTATTGTGGTTATTTTATAAGTTAGTGCATGTGTTTTTCATAAAATTTTATTGAAAACCTAAATACAAAAAGTGTAAGTTAAATTACCCTATCCTCAAACCAATTGCTGAAATTTGGTCAAACAAAAACATTTTGAAAGATTTTATTAAAAAAATAAACTAAATTTTTATTTCATACCTCTTTATTTAAAAATTAGAGGGGAGACGCACTTTTCACTACTTTGAGAGCTTATATCTCGAAAATGGTTAATTTGAATAGACCTTCCCAATAATACCCCACACACTTACATAATTATATATGTATACATCGAAAAAAAATTACAGTTGTGTATGGGCCCCAGCGGAATGTTTTTTATTATTTTGTATCATAATTTGGTAGCGGTTGTTACAAAACGCATTCTTATCAAATTTACGTAGTAGTTATAGTTACTGTAGTAGTTATAATTTCCGAGTATATGGACTGTCACCATAAACTAACTGTGACGGACGGACATGACGACACCATAAGGCTGCGTTTCCACCAGAGATGTGCGAGGACGTGTTTCCATACAAACGACACCTATTAATGACTCGAGCGAGGTGTCCTTTGTATGGAAACACATCCTCGCACATCTCTGGTGGTTACGCAGCCTAAGAGTTCGATTTTGGCCATTTTGGTTGTGGAACCCGAAAAATAAAGAAGTAAACGGTACCTTTTTTCGTGGGGAAATGCGTTCTGTATACCACTTGGGCGCGAGGACAGACCCAGATGGTTATGTGGGATTCCAAGGGCTAATGAGGCCCTGGTATACCTACTAAAACCCCATGGTCTGCCGCCAAGATGCTTTAAAGCAAGGTCACGGGTACGCCAGAGTACACATCCGCGAAATAAATAGTACCTACCCGTTTAGGAAACCTCGAAACGTATACTACAAAAATGTATAAACCAATATAAAAAATACCTACAACGTCACGTCCAAGCTGCCGGTTCAAATCAATAAGCGTCAGTCTCAAATGTCACGTTCACGGGACCCTTCGACTTACCAGTATTACCGTCAGTCCCTTTACTGGCATTCGGTGAATCTTATGTCTTTACAATAAGGTTAACAATAGGGGATACAAATCGTTTGTTAGATTAAGAAAAAGTGGAAGACTGGACACATATCGCTATCAAACTCCCTGGTCCCTGGGGGATAGCATATCTTGTGTTTGACAACAACCCGCGGCAACCTCGCGGTTATCCGTCTTGTTTCAATTAATACAATCGAAAAGAAACGGTTAGTCGCGAGAAGGCTGCATGTTGCTGTCAAATCAAAGATGTGCTAAGACCGCTAGTTAGAGGGCATACCGGAAACATCAAAAATCCGATCGAATTTATCGGGTACTTGTTACAACAAACGTGTCTTATCTTATAAGACAGACAGACAGCGTCTTATAAGACTAGACGCGTTTGACCATACACTAAAGAGAAAGCAATACGTGCTAGTCGCCTCTTATTATTATCTCCTATTGTTCCTACTTAAAATAACACAACTCAAAAATATTTAGTAAAACAATTTCATTTGGTCCTCAAAATATAATAATAAATTTATAATTTTACGGAAGGCTACAAATAATTTGCTATTAACCCTGCAAAGTTTCAGTCCAATGTACGGTTAAAACGACCCCAAACTATCCTAGTCACCTTGTACATCACAAACCATTATTTGTCAACATAACAATCTCATTATTTTTAACGACCGTCTGACCATATTTTTGCTTGTCAAAAAATCTGTCCAATTTATCGGAAAAAATAAAAATAGCCGAGTAATTGCCCGATATTGGGGAGAGCGGGGCAAAATGGACCCTACGGCGGTGGGGTTTTATAGCGCGCCCATTATTTCACAATAACCAATCAGTGCCATACATGTCACTTGCCTGACGCTCCCTCGTGTCGGCTGAAATTGTCGGACACTTGGTAAATGTTCGCGCATTTGATACTTTACGAGGTAACTTCGCCACGGGCTGTTACAGCTACTTTATAGCTTGGAAACAATGGGAATTAAACAATAGCAGAACATTTTGTCGTTTATTGTTATTGTGTTTGAATTTATAGCTTACGTATGTGTGTAATAGAATAATTACTTTTCAGTACTAATGATTTTTTTATCCGCTCTAATGCGGGTAGTGGTTCATACTCGTATTTTGTTAGGTTGAAGCTTCGCAGGGCCATCTGTACTGAAAAACGTCTTGATATCTATTTGTGTCGTAATGTTTATTTTACATCATAATTATGTTGAGGTAAGGTTTTTCACATATTTTTAACTTAGAACAAACAATTGTAATTTGAAAGATACTTTGTTTTTTAAATAAGTTGCATATCACAACAATTTACATGCAATACGTAGTGTTTGTCAATCCTAAGGCCTCCCCTATGTTCAATAGTGGACTTGTTATGGCTGAAATAATGACCACAAAGTGTATTTCACCGTTGGATTTTTACATTACACATATCAGAGCAAAAAAGGCCTCTTATGTGGAATTAAAAGCTACCTTACAACTCTTCTAAGTCTTAAAATAGTCAGCAAAGAGTGTCCAACACTGCGGTCCCTACCTGTGGAACGGTCACATCTCAAAATTATAACTCATTCCAGAAGTTGTATCACTGTTGGCAATACGGTCACATCTCAAATGCATCCTACGTTTGCAAAGTGGCAATACTGCATTCAGGGAGCGACTGGTTTTACTATCTTCGTGTACTAAATACGCTGTTGTTTACGTGAATACTGAAAAGCACTGCCTACCATAAACCGTATAAAAAATGTGAGTTTCAGTAAAGTTTTGGGGTGAAACAATTGCTATTGAAAATTTAATAACGAAAACGTTTTGTTCCTCGTGTTATATAAAAAGGGTAAGAATGTTTCGATCCTTTATTAAAACGGAGCAGCATTGGCATCAATGTTTTGATATTAAATTTGAAAGATAGATAATGATGGCTTAATGAAATTGAAAAATCGATGTTACTTCACTGTTTATTATTGAAACATTGAGGCTCAATTTTACAAGACTTTAATTCGAAGAATAACGCTTACTTTCCGATACTAGTGTCAAATTTAGTACGGTCAAATCGTACATTAAACTCGCAAAACATGTAGTAAAGCTGCATGGTTTGTTCATTGTTTATTCACATATGATATCAAAAAACGTAAGGTTTTTTTAATAAAAATCAGAAACTAAAAAATGGCCCTAAATTTCGCAGTTTTTCACGTGCAAAATATGGTTTTATACTGTCCTATGGTGTCTAAACAACATACCAAAAATGCAGCGATACTACTTGATTTGCGAGTTTGGGGTAAAATTATGTACGATTTGACCGTACTAATTACTATGGTGTTGTCGCCTGGTATAATAATAAATACATAATTTTGGAAATCTTTACACAAATCGACCTAGTCCAGCGGTAAGCTTAATTAAGGCTTGTGATGTGGGTACCAGGCGGCGATTTATATACGATATTATTTATCACTTAAATTGTACTATATCAGCAAGAAATCGGATAAACTTGCGTCATTGTACCTATGACTTCAAAGTTGATTAAATGAATAATTTCTTGAACTATGGTTTTGAAGCTTTAAAATGACTATTTACAAAGATGTTCATAGTTAATTGTAATTTTCTACAAAATGATTAATTATTCAATCAACTTTGAAGTCATGTCCATATTATTATGAACAATGACGCCTATTTTGCCGATGTCCGTACATCAGCTAGAGGTCGGAACTATGGGTGCAAAACTTTAACAAAACTTCTCAAGTGGACTTGACATAGCACATACATCCATTAAATATACATATCTACACACCCACACATTGTAAGTTGAAGATTCCGAGATAGGTAATAAAATTGGATACAAATTTTTCAATAATATTCGTATTTTTCTTGGCTAAAGTATTCCTATATGTCAATTTGAAAGTTTTGTTAAAGTTTTGCACCCATAGTTTCGACCACTATACATCACACATAGTTTAAAGTCGGCCATGTTACATTGAAAACTCAAATCAAAATGTAGTTTCAAACACCAGAATGTAGTCGTGCTAAAGAGAGATAATGTTATTTTATAACTAGGTCAAAGAGATTTTTTTTTGATTGAGTAATTGCATTATTATCAATTAAAAAATACAGTACGGCAAAGTTATTTAGATTATTACTACATTGATGAATTGACTTATTTGTATGTTATGGTGTTATTCCAAATTTTAGAAACAATAGATATCATAATACCAAAGACAAAAGTCGAATAAACTGAAAAAGTAAATCGTACGCCTAAATGTGCAATGGAAGGTTTTCGCAGACAAAATTTGATTGAGTTTTAATAACCTCAAATTACCACACAGTCGTCCAAAATAAACGTATCCGAAACCCAAACACGATAAATCGAATCTGAATAATTGGTTAATAACATGAAGTAATCTCGTATGGAATTCAAACGCGCTCGCTACGAAACTATTCGCGGAACAATAAAATCGGACTCGACTGCTTGCAATTAAATAAATTGAACGCCGTCGCTCGATTCATTATGTGGCTGTGGCCGTAGAGTGTTAGGATTTTATCACTGCTTTGTGGAAGCGTGTTGAGTGTAGGAATTGTGGAGTTTTGTTAGAATTTCCAGGTAGTTGACAACTTTAAATAAATACACGGTGTTTCCTGGGTTACTGAAACAAAATTTCTGATTACAGTGGAAATAGCTTACCTGCGTACCTTGCTGAGGTCGCGAGTTTATGGGTTATAGATTATAATTATTTATATGTGTCATATACCAGGTTATAGATGTTTCTGTGTACTTTACTCAGATAGCGAATGTTATGATGAATGATGTATGCCATGTATGACTGTAGGTTGTATTTCTGTGTACTTTGCTGCGATAGTGGACGACTTTGCTTACAATATTTCTGATGAATGTGCAGTCGATTGTTTGTAATTAAATAAATTGAAGGCCGTAGAGTGTTAGGATTATTACTGCTTTGTGGAACCGTGTTGAATGCAGGAATTCAACACGCTTCCACAAAGCAGGAGGATTTGAAAGGAGTTTTGTTAGAATTTTCCGATAGTTGACAACGTCAAATAAATACACGGTGTTTCCTGGGTTATTAAAACAAAATTTCTGATAACTGTATAAATATGTCGAGGTCGTGAACGATGAGTTTGCCGGCAGTTTTGCTGGAGATTATAAATGTCTCTGTGTAATTTACTCAGATAGGGGATGTCCGATTTATGACCATATTCCACTGATTGAGCGGTCACTAAGCGCAAAAAGTAAATCACTCCTTTCGTCATGACCACACAATGTCATATCAACGAGGCACATATTGTTTTCGAGGTAAATTTATTCCGTGGTGTCTTGTCAGCCTCTGTAGCCTAGTTGGTAGTGACCCTGCCTACGAAGCCGGAGGTTCCGGGTTCGAATCCCGGCGAGGGCATTCTTTGTGTATTTATTTATCACAAATGTTTGTTCCTTGGTCATGGCTGTGTATGTATCTAAGTATCTATACGTATCTATCTATTATATATATCGTCGCCTGGTACCCACAACACAAGCCTTAATTGAGCTTACCGTGGGACTAGGTTGATTTGTGTAAGATGTCCCAAGATGTCCCAAGATATTTAAAATAACTACAATAAATATCACACTTTGTAAGTAACTCTGCTATACCCCAAAAATGTATTGTTTTAGTATCACCACCACTATCATGTCACCATAAAGTGATATAAAGGCCACACTGTGACCGTAACATCACGATACAGTGTTTAAAAAGCAACGCTGCGACTATTGAGTTTCGTGGCGTGCACGATATTGGAGACCCTATTGACATTAGCAAAACTTTTTTGTTAAAAATAGCCAAAATAATTATGGACTAACGTTTTCTTACAAAATAGCTTCACACTTAATGCACTTTACTCATAATATACCTATTCCAGACAAAATAAGTGAAAATTATTGCAGAATAGTGAAGTTACCTACTTGAGTATGAATTATGAATTTAGTTACGTAAGACGGGAAGAGTACTAGGTAGAAGACTACGTGGCCAAGGTAAGTAAATTATGGTTAGTGATTTGAAAACCGGGCAAGAGAATGTCGGGCCATGCTCAGTATAGAGTGCCAATAGTTATTCGAAAACGGCTGAGCCGATTGTGTTCGAAATAGTTTCATTTTAAAGTATTCTATTGATATAATAAATACCTTTTCATAATTTGTTTCATAATTTTTGAACACACGGATCAAAACCTATACGATTTTTTTTTATTCTGGAGCTGCTATCTCCGAAAACATTGCTTATAGAAAAAGCTTTCTTTTAAGACCCTTATTCTTTTTAAGAGCTTATTCAATGATACCCTACTGAAGCGAATTGAGATAAAAAGAAAAATTTGGACGTTTCGGTGTAAATGCGCAGGAAAAAGAATTTGGACTACACCTGTACCCGAAAAAATATTATTCTTTTATTTTTATTCTACCACTTTGTCGGCATACCTTATACCAGTACCTGTACCAAATTGCAGATTTCTGGTACTATCGGCCACTGAGTTATGCTGCAGAGAGACATAAATCATTCCATTGCGCTTACACTTATTTATCGAGCGAAGGCCTGGTTTAAGTATCGAGTAACACCTAACGTATTCCTTTACTTGACAACTCATGATACTGCACCTATTCTCCAATCTTTCCGTTTTCGATCACCTCCGCCGCAGCGCTCGAACAATTACGTTAATCACCGAAAAAAAACCGTACGGTAAATCTAAAGCCTTTTACCAAAGAGCATTTCAGTCACCGCTATGACGCTTCAGGCATTTATTCAAAAAGGCTTTATTGTAACAGCGATGGCCGCAGAAATCCCGGTGTTATAATAAGTCGATGATTGCGGGCGCGTAACCGGATATCCTGGAGCGGTTATCGTTTTCTTCCTCTTTCACGGTGAATGAACGTTATTTTATTGGGTTTCAGGTGAGCTTTGATGTTATGATTTATTTGCAACCTGTTTTTGTATTAGGGGATGAGAGAAAGGGAAAATACGAGGTTATTATTATTTGATAAAACGTGTTTGTGACTTTTTTTCAACCCTTTGTGTTATCGAAGTTGGTGGAGGTGCTAGGATCAAAGAAAAAAGCTTTAGTTATAGATTATCAATAAGAAATGAGATTTTGGCAATGTGGTGACGGCAGTCAGAATACATTTTGTCATAACCTCAACTCCTCCTGCGGGCGGGACACTTCGAATCCTTTAGTCGACTCTTACGACACCCATTGGAGTTGCGGTGGTGACAAAATGTATTCTTACTGCCGTCATCACACGGCCAACTTTACTGCTTAAAACATAATATTTCTTAAAAGATACATGATACCGTTTTTATAGTTTATGGTTTCGCCACGTTCGTCTGTCTGTCCGCAGTATAGCTTACATTTTATTAAATTTTCTACTTAACTATAATAATATCCATTAATAAACATTTATGGTCGATGAATGAATGAACGTACCTACCTATGTAACTAGCGTCAAAATATTTATCCAAAACCTTTGAATAATCATTTTAGTAAATTTTAAGTTGCAATGAAAATTGCTATCTGTACGAAAACAGAACACATTTAAAATTCCCTTTGTATTTACATGACATGTTGTTGTGTGCATGACCTCAACTCTCATGGAACTATATACGTACGTATATCTATATTCTATAAGTACCTATAAGCAGCGAATTATAGTCCTTGAGCTGTTAGAAAAACTTTCGATTTTTTACCTGTCTCGCTCGCTCTTTTTGCATGCCTATATGAGGCGACTGAGACAGGTATAGAACCGAAAGTTTTTCACGGACTGTAAAGCAGTTAGTGAGCTCTCAGAAAACAGGGTGTCATATTTCACTTTTCAACACGGCTTTGCATCTCCGGTATTTAATTCCAATAGGTATTCCGCAGAGCTTCAATCAAATGCCGTAAGTTTTACGGATACCATAGCAATGTCTTGTACCTTACTACGAGTAACTTTATAACACAACTGTACTTTTAGGAACTATAACTTTATGTTTTATGTAATTAAATCTGGGTGTGTAATTTATTATTACTAATAAAATTATTACCTATGACCTATTCTTCTAGTTATTTTTATTTTTCACTTTTCAGCTCGGTTGCCCTGAAAACCAGCGTCGTGTCATCTGACACGACACATGCTGAGTGGCATACTTTTTGGTGTTCAAGTCCTTACTGTTTATACTTGTATTAATTGTTCTGTATTGTATGGCACCAAAAAAACCATTCTTATTCTTATTCTTATTCCTATTCTTTGATTATGATCATAATACTTAGATTTTGACCACCTCAAATACTAGATCAATAAAGTTATAATAAATGTATCTCGTAGTAAAATTTTACACAAAAAATGTGGACTGCTGATTTATTAAAGTTCTTTCAAAACGTTTTATATTGGTGGCAAACAAACACACGGCTCGTCCGATGGTAAGCGCTAACCGTAGCCTATTGTCGTTGACATTAGGTGAAACAGTTATTTTATTGCACCTGTCAAATAGGGGTAGTTAAATAGGGGCCACATAACTCTATTTTCAACTGTTAACCCACAGAGCATGCTGAACTTGCTGAAGTATCCATAAGCGGCCATTATAAATACATTCATTACATTATAAAAATAAGTTAAATTTGTCAGTCTCCGTAGCCTAGTTGGGTAGTGACCCTGCCTACAAAGCTAGAGGTAGGTACCTGGTTCAAATCCCGGCGAAGGCATTATTTGTGTATTTATATGTTCCTTGGCCGTGACTGTCTAGTGTCTATGTATTTAAGTAATCATATGTATCTCCCCATTATATAATTATATCGTCGCTTGGTAACCACATCACAAGCCTTAATTGTGCTCAACGTAGGGCCAGCCGTACACCTCTAAGCTCTTACGTAAGATGCCGCGGCCACGACATTGGTCTAAGGCGACTTTAGCGGAAAACCATACGTGCGAGAGGAAGTACCCATATCGGCATCCCGCTCCAACTCATGGATTCGCTCGCCGCTGGTCGCCTTAGACCGATGTCGTGGCCGGGCCTTAGAGGCGGAGCTATACTAAGGAATGAGAGGTATCACTATCTCATTCCTTAGTATAGCTCCGTCCTTATAACTTTTCTTAAGAACTTACAGGTACAGTGGGTCAAAATTATTTTCGTTGTCTTGTTTCATACCACTCTGTCACGCTTCTAGTTGCTGCCTCGACTCAGTACTTAAAAAAAATCCGGTGCACTTGTATTTCTTTTTCCAGCTAGATTTTAATCCACACATCAGAAATTGAAAACAAAACATCATCGCATACAAAAATCACCACTGCATCACGTTTTTTAGGGACACAAAATAAGACAACGAAAATAATTTTGATCCCTGTACGGGTGGCCTAGGACTAGGTCGATTTGTGAAAGATGTCCCAAGTTTTTTTTTTTTAAGTGAGGTTGAATAAAAATGGGAAACCAAAAGTAAGGGTATTAGAGAAACAGTTATATAGGTACGTAGTATATAGACGACAATACCGACGGCCGAAGGCAACTCAATCATCCCTATTGGCTGCAGAACGGAAAATTGGAATTTGTCACCCTTTTGCGAATGATCTTTCTCAGCTTCCAGCCATTTGCCCACTCGCTTTTGATTGAAATATACAGGGTGAAACATGAGTGAACAGTTCGTTTTTATAACTCTACAAAGAAGTAACAATTAAATGCCCCAAAAGTTATTTAAAAATGACAAGTTATTCATTTATTTTTTGTGTTTTTTTTTGGGTTTATGTTTTTTTTTTACTTCAGAATATCCAAAAGGATTTTTAAGACATAGTAATGGAATAATTTAAATTACTCCTTCAATTGAAGTAATTAATAACGACAATTTTGATATTTCGTGTAAAATTTAATTATATTTATTACATTTAACGTTTTAAATAGCTAAAATGGTCGTTATCATTTCGGAAAAAAACCTTACAAATTAGAAAACCCCACATTTTTTTTTTAAACATGACTTTTCTAAGCAACTTGTGGGGCATTCCATTGTTAGTTGTTTATATTTATTTTATATGGTAAAAAGGACTTATACTGTTCACGACTGGGTCATTGTCAGATTTAGGTTATCGTCTTTTCGGTAGACATATCTAAAGTTAAGGAATTCCTGTACTAATTTTGGGATAAAACAATTGACGGTACAACTAGGTTCCCCGGTATATAGCCCTATGCCATCAAATAGGAACATATATTTATAAAAGCTGTTAACTTTTGACTACCGAGTGGACAACTTTTGTTTTTCGATCTGACAATGACCCGACTCATGTTTCACCCTGTAGGGCTTGTTCAAGTTTTAAATGTTTCGGCTTGATTTGAGGTTACTTTGATATGATCTTGAGTTGAGTCAGTAAGGGTTGGTGAAGGTATTAATGGGTAAAAGTTAAAAACAAAACTCTCGTGACGTTCACGATGGTAATTCAAAAAGTTCCTCATAAACGTATCGAAACATGTCGAGCTTTTTTAGACTTAAAAACGTGAGTAACCCGCGTAAAATATAGCAAAAAATTCACTGTGGTACGAAAATTACCCCATTATTCATAAACGTTTGTTAACTTAACAAGCCGCTAATATATAGTTGATGCGCTAGTGCGACGTAATGTTATATGAAAATTCTTGATTGCCCTAGGGCGCAATGACGCATCTACGGCGCGCATCGCCGCAATGTTTATCGCACTTACCGAACAGGTGTGATGAAATAGTGCATTACGACACATGTGCGAAAAACATGAAATTCGAAACGAGTTACGAATTTCCTTTTTGCACGTGTCTCGTACGACGTTTTTTAGTGCAGATGGCCCTCCGAAGTTTTGGACCTGACGTAAAATGACACACTTCTCGCACTAGAGCCTAAAAAAGGCACCATCTGTACTAAAAATCCCTTCCGATATTGCACTTAATTGTCGTTGCGAAACTAACTGCAACTAAGGCATTTTAATCTCACGTTAATAGGGTGTCCCTAAAAATACGAGTACCCTTACATTTACCTCTCCTACTAGGAATTCACGGTTCTTGCCATACAAATTCAGAACCGGGAGCATACCCTATCTCCTACATATAAATCAATACCTACTCGGTTCATAAAGGGCCAACTGGAATCGGCAGAATAATTACAGCATTAGGGCACAATGCAGCCATTACTACCTGATAATGTTCAGCTAATAGCTATGTCCACAGCTTTTATAGCGTTTCGTCTGGCAGGGCTTTAAGCACGCCCTAGGTTTTGTGGTTGCGACCGGTGAGCGGTAATGCTGGCTCCACATTCACGTCATTGCGGTTTACGTACGCGTTTTGTGTGGAGTTTGACACAATATATGGATTCACCAATATTTTTTTAAATGCTTCGTTTTTGTGATTACTAACTTGATTACAAGTTCGAGAAATGTAAGGTAAGATGAATGGAAGAATGGGGTAAGATGAAAAAAAAGACAAAAAATGGTCCTTCTGGCACAGTGTCTGCTGGTAGAATTTTGTCTTACCTCATTTTAAAAACCGTTTCATCTTACCCCAATTTACCTTATCTATATTTTAGGAAAACATTTTACTTCTATGATAATCAAAAGAGCTCACGATTCCGAGTAGTAATTATATAAAAATAAACTTAATAGTTACGAAAACTTTGAAAAAATGGTCAGCTTAGGTCAATGTCATGTTGTCGCATAGTTAAATAAATAAATAAATAATAATAATAAATAAAAAGGTATCTTGGGACATCTTACACGAATCGACCTGGTCCCACGGTAAGCTCATTGAAGGCTTGTGATGTGGGTAGCACGCGACGATATATATAATAGATATATACATATACATAGATACTTAAATACATAGACAGCCATGACCAAGGAACAAATATTTGTGATAAATAAATACACAAATAATGCCCTCGCCGGGGTTCGAACCCGGAACCTCCAGCTTCGTAGGCAGGGTCACTACCAACTAGGCTACAGAGGCTGACATGTTATGCTTGTTTAGTAGGTACCAATGTAAAGGCTCGGTCGATCGGTCGGTCGGTCGGTCGGTCGGTTGTCGGTCCGTGTCGGTGCTCACCCAACTTTACATGGCCTGCAAATGAAATCCGCAATGAAATCAATTACACACCGATTGGCGATAACAGATTGCTGTGAGCGAACAGACCGACTGAGCGAATCATTGTTATTAGCGAACCTGTGATTACTGTAGCCGTACTATGAGTTGGAAAGTAAAGGATTCGTTAGATTGTACCATGTTTTACTCGATTCCATAAATTTTATTTAAAAAAATCGATACGTAATGAATTATATCGCGCTCGCACTAACATATTATAGCGAGTGCGATGGCCGTGTGGGGACGGCAATAAGAATACATTTGTCACCACCCCAACTCCTCCTGCGGGTGTCGTAAGAGTCGACTAAGGGATTGAAGTGTCGCTGACCATTATTTGATAACAGATTGATGATGGGCAGCAGCGTCATCATAGTGGACACATTAGTGCGATCGCCAATCCGCTTGCCCAGCGTGGGGATTATGGGCATTTACCTCCTAATGCGTTTATACGCATAGTTAATAGGAGAAGCCTACGTCCAGCAGTGGACTATTATAGGCTGATGATGATGATGATGATTGCCTGCTTTAGATGTCGAGAAAAGCCTCAAGGTGGATTTAGATCAAACGAGCATTCGCTCATTCCATCCCCCACGCTACGAAATCCGCGAATTTCGACGCATCACGTTTTGTGTAACGAACGAATTTCGTAGAGTGGAGGATAGAATGAGCGAATGCTCATTTGGTGTAAATGCACCTTGACGTTTCGATGCTTGCACATCCGTGGGATGACTACTGTAGCTCGTGACATAAATTAGAAAGTAACGGTTACGTTTACATTTACTCGATACGTAAAGTACCTAGGTAGTTCACGCGCGCTTCAATAAGTGTGTCAATTTCATGTATCGAGTAAACGCTAAATGTACACATTACTTGCCAACTCATGGTCCGGACTTTGCAAAGCAGGCCATCGCGCTCGCTCCATGTCAGTGCGAGTAGGATAGAATACATTACGTATCGAGTAAAACCTAACGTACCTATCCTTTACTTTCCAACTTTACATCTCTAGTAGTATAGATATAGATGCTTAATAATCTTGTGAACTTGTACAATAATAATTATTTTTGTTTAATATTATGATCCTTTATTTATTTCTCTTTTTTATAAAAATGTCTATAATAATCATTTTTTTTAATGTAATTAATTATTTAATGCATGTTATTTTAATAAGATGTATTATTATACTGTTTTGAAAAAATAAGTCCACCTGAGTTTCTTACTGGTTCTTCTCAGGAACGGTGTAGGGTGTGAACCAGTAGTAGATTTTTTTCTCTCTCTTGATAATGTCAGACGATTAGAAAATGCTTATTAAATACGCTTACTTGAATAAAGAATAGTTTGACTTTGACTTGACTTTGACTAACTCATGGTACGCCACTGGTCACTGTGATTGTCACTGAATTTGTGTGCTTTACTCGTAAAGTTAGATACCGTAACGAGGCATTCTGGTAGATAGTACAATAATCCCGCAGCCAGCTCAGTTAAAGTTTGTACACGGAATCAAGCGTCGATATATGTAAAATAATAATTATACTAGAGATGAAATAAAACTATGAAAACGGATAAACTCGCGTATGGGCTTACTGTGGGCTATTATTGCACGCGAGTTTTCACAGTTTTATTTCATGTGTATTCCTCGCGGTAATCGAAGAAAGTATTATAGGTATAATAGAGATCTTAATCCTGTTTTCAAAACTTACATACTTTATTTACCAATAATGAGTTCTTGCTTCGAATAAATTATTGATACATATTTAAGCATTCTCCAATCAATTATTACCCAATGATATTATGTTTGATATTATTTATTGTTCAGTAATGTATTTATGTATTGCTTTTATGTTTGATATAATAAAATTAGGTACTATGTATGATTTTTGTTTTCCTGTGTATACTTGTTGTATATTGTATGTTTGTCTATTCTATCATTTTACTCTCCAACTCAATTACTCTAAGGTTAGCTGGAAGAGATCCCTTATAGGGATAAGCTCGCCTTTGTAATAAAAATTTTATTATTATGTCGAAATGTATATTTTGTACAATAAAGTGCTAATAATTTTCATCGCGACAGGAAATTTGCAAATCATTCTACCTGCACTGAGCCCTGACTCAGCCAAAACTATTTTCCCGATCCTACCCATAAATCCTTTGGAAACAAAGTGCCGCATTTTAAATTATTGTTACAAAACCAATTATCATAAATAACGTTTGGTTTGTGACCGGGGCCTAAGGAATTAGGCTGTTTTATTTAGGAAGATTTATTTAGACCGCAGAATGACAAAAGGTGAGGAAATAACGAATCACCGATGGAGCAATCTAGATCGTGCTATACAGTGTGTGTATTTAATACAGGTAAATATTTTAACGACAATTAATCAGTTTCAAACCCAGAGAAATCTGTGAACATATTTGATTTGTATATTAAGAGCTTCATTGAATGAATGAATCGCGAACGTATATGGACTTGTTCTTTGATAATATTTTAGAATAAAATTAAACACATAGGTAACAAATTATTTGAATAAATAAATGTCTAGTGTAAAACCTTGACGATACATTGAATTCTTTTGAAATCTTAAAATGCTTTTTATACCTACACAATAGCTGAGCACCAATAGGTAATTTTACTTCCGTGTTATCGAACGTACCTTAACGTCATAACCGTGTTAGTGCTATTTGTTATGTCCTTATTTTTTTTTAATTATTTAAACTTCATTGCACAAATAAATAGTACTAAAGGCGAACTTAATGCCATAAGGCATTCTCTACCAGTCAACCTTGGGACCTTGGCCCTTATGTCTAACTATGTTGGTAAAACAAATTACACGTAATAACACTTAAAATTCATATCCCATAAAGTCCAACGATTAGTAGGCTTACCGTGAACTTCGAAAATCGCAAATTTCGAAAAATCAAAGACGTTATCAGTGTAAACGGGTAAATTAACCGCCCTCATTGAACATACATACAGGCTTTATTATAATCCCAACTAAGTTAAAGTCAAACTCAAATATTAATTCAGCAAATAAATCACCACGGCGCCTTCACACGTCACGTTGTATGAACAATTAAAAGCAGATATTACGCTTAAGATACCACGATGTAGGTAACCACTCCTATAATCCCCACAATCCTAAAAATTCACCATTCCGTGATCCTGTGGTAATCTCATCATCTCTGATTACAACAATGTTCGATCATAAATTACAACGTCCATAAATTATGCCATCCTGATTCATTTGTTTGTCATTAAATGACTAACAGATCGCGTATTAAATTATACGTAGGTTGCATAAATTTTAACTGCGGTTGACTATAAAATGATTTGCTCAATTCCATTTAAAATTTTATTCGATTTCGCAATAGCTATCTAGTGATTTATCTAAAAGTTTCATCAGTTTACTGTTTTTCTAGCTAAAGTGGATGGGGTTTACGTGTATACTGAATTTGAGTCATAAAAAGCCTAATGATTCATTTATAAGCAACATTTTCCTTAAGAACTTTCAACAGTAGAGTCACACATCATCAGCCTATCTCAGTCCACTGCTGGACGTATACCTCTCCTATTAACTATGCGTATTAGGAGGCAAATGCCCAATAATCACCACGCTGGGTAAGCGAATTGGCGATCGAGTAGACGACGTTGGTACAAGTTTCCTATATTTCGAGTAGAGTATTTTTTTTCACAAAAACATTGTGTGTGATTCCTTAGACTATCCGCAATAGGTATCACTGTCAAGATCCCGATGTTTAAAAATTCTTGAGTTCGTAGATTGTTATTCAAAGTCATTAAAGACCCCTAAGTACGGGATCTTAGCATCACATACAATAATTAGTATAATTACTTATATACAGACATCGTAAACTGCGATCGAAATTCATTGAAGTACTAGGGTTGTTACTCAGTCAAGTCAAAGTCAAAAATTATTTATTGAGTAGGTAGGCTTAGCAACAAGCACTTTCGAATCGTCTGTTGTGCTACTTACACATTTATACGGCGGAATGGGTTTATTTATCATTAATATTATTATAGTATTCAATTACACTTATTAATGACTAGGTAACCTAGACATTGATAAATGTAATTTAATACCTGAAAGTGTTATTTAATTAACCTGTGTAAGTGTAATTTAATTAACCTATTATTTCATTCATTTAGCACCCGACATTATATATTTCTTTTAATTATTTTGATTGTCAAATCGAAGTAATATTTTTTGATCTCCATAAAAATCTTCGGTTTGCGGGTATCTTACAATCAATTAAGAATGTTTTTTTTTCAGAAAATAGCGATGCTGATTATTTTATTGTTTACGTTGTTTCGCCATCGAATATGCGAAAATTATTACTCACTATCCCAAGTGAAAAATGTTGAGAATTTTGCATAAATATTGTAAAAACAATGCAAACATTTACCATTTAACTGTAATAATAACATTAAACTGAGATTCAGATTCTGTTCAGTTATTATTATTTGTATTATTTTAATAGGTACATAATATTTTAGTTCATTAATTTAGAACCATCGCCACCCCTAACAGGATGTCATACGTCATTTCAATGAATTTCGATCGCAGTTTACGATGTCTGCTTATATATATCTAAAATACCTTGTCATTGTACAAACGACGCTGGCGCATTTCCTTCCTTTATACTCCCATACATAGGTTTGTTGATAATTCGTGCAAGAAAGTCGCCAGTACAGTCAAAGACAAAATAAGGTGTAGGTACACAAAAATGTTTCAAAACATGTCTCAGTGCACTCTAATTCTGTGTAATAAGAACGTCGTAACATATTTATGAGCGGATTCTTTCGTTACTTATTTTTGCACTCGACTATAATTCGGCCCTCGGTGAGCATACATTATCGAAAATAGTATTCTCACAATTTAGGAGCACACAAACAAGAACTATTTGACATTTGACGTGTACACGCAAACTCTATTTTTGATAATTATATTTGTTACATAATTCGTATTAAAATATATCGTTGCGCCTTTAAAATCTGCTGTGTGTTTGATTTATGACTTTGAAATAGTATCGTTGCAAGTACCATACAGAACGTATTAATTTAATTAATTAAAATCCACCGTGTAGCCGTTTTTGCACGATTAATTATTACGTATCTTAGTTAATTACAATAAGTTTGATTAAATACACCATTAGCACTGATACTGCCTCAGTCTTAATAATCCTACACTTATTTACACTAACAATAGATTCACAATATCATTATGCGACAAACATAAGCGATCATTTGTCATCTCTATGTTAACTACAAAGGCCCAACTTGAGCTATAACTTTTTCATACAACAATATAGTCACATAAATCACCAGTTAGTTCTATTCTTTGAATCTTTGGAATACACCAATTGACGAAGACATTAGTATATAATAGTATTAAGTATAGCCACTAAGTATTATTTGTCCCTTTTAGTATTATAAAAATATTGATAAGACAGAAAGAGACACAATACCGTTTGTTAAGTTAGGAGACGTTTATGAATACCCCCTGGTAACTGTTTACATTGCCCACAGTGCCTAGAATGCTTACAGACTACCAATTGTTATATTTGTATAAAGGAAAAGATATAAAGCCAGAGTAGAGTGGCTTATTCTATTTGAAATGATGTAAACCGATTTACTGCTCCAATATTTGAGTAAAAAGAAGACAGAATAATAATTTTCCGAAGAGAAGAGCAATTTCAAAAAGCAGAATATTGCCGACAATATTCTGTTTTTTGAATTTGCTTTTTGAATTATAGTATATACTAAATTAGTATATACTATGACGTTAGTTGATGTTGTAATCCTGCCTAGTAATATCTAGATGGTTTGTACAAACCCCGCCAAAAGGATTTATTTATGCGTCTGTAAAAAAATATTTACTCGTTCCTCAGTTACGATTTTTGGTTGTATATGTAAGTATCATAATTATATGGATATGAAAGCTATATATTATATATTAAACGTCATCAACGCCCAACACAAAGTGTTACAAAAAATGTAAAATCCCTTTTCCGTTCCTTATCTAAGCTTTAAAAGGTACAAAATATTGTACATAAAATAATCCTCGTCGATTTGAGTAAAGTGCGATGATGTAAAGCGTCGTCTATGAGTCATTTTCAAAGAAACTTTTAATGGGTCTCTTAATTTACGACTCTGATTAAGGTTTCTACATTACTTACTTTAACGACCTTTTAAGTACGAGTGGGATTATTAAAAAGATATTAATTTTCTTTCTATCGAGAAACATGAGTGTGGTTAGACTTAGTTTAAGAGTTACTAAGTTATTCTCGCATGCAGAAATATTATCTAGATGTTGTAGCCGTACCATGAGATTGTGCGGCTCGTTCGCGCCAATATGCAAGGGTGAGCGGGATGGATAGAAAGTAAAAGCGCGTTAATAACGTAGCCAAATCTCATGGTAGGGCTACTGATATTACCTACATTTTCTTCGACTTTAACGCTATTTAAAAGAAGCCATCCGCAGCAGAACCAAAATCGGTAAACTGAAGTTGCAGTGGCTGAGGCACATTGCACGTAGAACCGATGACTATTGCGGCGGAAAGCTTCTTCAGTGGCGATGGCGGACACGGAAGGCGCATCGTGGGTAGGTTGGAAAAATTCACCGGTATCCGCTAAAGCTGCGGCCACGACATCGGTCTAAGGCGACCGGCTTAGCGGAAAACGTACTGTGCTCCCACTGCTCCCTCTCGTACCCATATCGGCATCCCGCTCCAACTCATGGATTCGCTCGCCGCTGGTCGCCTTAGACCAATGTCGTGGCCAGGCCGTAAGCTGGAGTGGCCAAGTCGTTTAGGCATCAGCCGCGAAACCTGAGGACTATGAAAATTAATATTAGTCATTATTTTTTAATTTACCTCTGTGTGCTTACCATAAGCTGCCCCGCGTTATTAACACAGACTTACTTTCTATCCGGCTCGCTCGCATGGATAGAAAGTTTGTCAGATATTTTTGTCGCTTTCGTAGTTTAAGATGTCACTAATTACAAGCTCCACTTATACGTATTTTTTTCCTCAATTTACAGTCTTCTTTAAAAGGGTTTTTACATGCTGCCAGATTTGTCTGTCCTGATTAAAATCTGAGAACTTACGTTAATTCCTAGGATTAGTATACTGGAGCGTACCGTACCTACTTTGAGTTTACAGAAAAACCCTTTTCATTAAATCCTACTAAATATAAGATATATTTAAATTAAGTAATAAACTTTAAAATAAATACTCGTAAATAAAGTACATAAATATCTTGGAACATCTTACACAAATCGACCTAATCTCACAGTAAGCTCAATAAGGTAAGGCTTGTGATGTGGATACCACGCGCCGACGATATATTATGTATGACTGTACAATAATAGATAGATACATAAAAAAAGATAGATACATATAGATACTTAAGTATATAGGCAGCCATCACCAAGAAACAAATTTAGTATTCATATTAAATTAATACACAAGTAATGCCCTCGCCGGCAAATTAAATTCAACAAAGTAAGGTAAGGTGGGCAAAAGCTACCATTAGACCCTGTGTCAGAAGGCCGACTTTTTGTCTAACCCCATTAAAAAAACCGTTTTATCTTACCCCATCATCATCATCAGCCTATGATAGTCCACTGCTGGACGTAGGCCTCTCCTATTAACTATGCATATAGACGCATTAGGAGGTAAATGCCCATAATCGCCACGCTGGGCAAGCGGATTGGCGATCGCAGTAATGTGTCCACTATGATGACGCTGCTGCCCATCATCAATCTTGTAGAATGGTCAGTGACACTTTTAACTCCTTAGTCGACTCTTACGACACCCGCAGGAGGAGTTGGGGTGGTAACAAAGTATTCTTAAAGCCGTCACCACAAGGCTATCATCTTACCTCACCTTATTTTAATTGATTCTGACAGATCCGAACGAAAAGTCACCTGGACTTCTGGTCTTAACTATGTTTCCTGATATTTCGTTTACGCTTGTCGAATGCCACCTTGGCTAGGGCCCCAGGTTCTTGATATTGTAATTTTTCAGCCATTAACGCAACAAATTATAACAAAGTCACATGCAACTGAAAATTCAATTTCAATTTTGCACTAACTTAAATAAGCAAAACGAATTTTCCATTCAATGTCTAATCTACATTCAAAGTAAATGAAGTAAACTTCTCCAATAGAAGCAACTTCGAAAACTAAAGTAGATAACACTGCCAAAGAACCAAATTAATACAGGACTACACTTACACCAAAACTCTGGCGACTGGCGTATCTCTTTTACTCGTATTTGGTGTTAATAAGTGTAACACAGACAGCATGCAAACTAAGTACAAGCAAGGTGCATAACTATGTCTCCGATGCGAATTGGTGGCATTAGCTGCAAACTTTGCGGCTCCCTACGGTAGTTTGGATGTTTTGAATACGATTTTAAACCTTATTTTAAGTTTACTTTCATGTAATATACTATCTGATTATTACGCCGAGTAGTGACGGCAGTAAGAATACATTTATCACCACCCCAACTCTTCCCGTGGGTGTCGTTGGAGTCAACTAAAGGATTAAAGTGTCACTGACCATTCGTTTTAAGAAAATTGGTGATGGGCAGTATCATCATAGTGAATAGGTACACTAATGCGATCGCTAACCCGCTTGCCTAGCGTAGCGATTATGAGCATTTACCACCTAATGCGTCTATACGCATAGTTGATGGGCCGTGTGGTGACGGCAGTCAATTACATTTGTCACCATCCCAACTCCTCCTGCGGGTGTCGTAAGAGTCGACTAAGGGATTGAAGTGTCACTGACCATTATTTGATAAAAGATTGATGATGGGCAGCAGCGTCATCAATCATCATAGTGGACACATTACTGCGATCGTCAATCCGCTTGCCCAGCGTTGTGATTACTTATGGGCATTTACCTTCTAAAGCGTCTATACGCATAGTTAATAGGAGAGGCCTACGTCTGGCTGTGGACTATCATTGGCTGATGATGTGATGTGATGTGTGCATAGTTGATAGAGAACCACCCCTACGTAATAGAGAGGCTTACGTCCAGGACTTGATTGAGACAGGCTGATGATATGTTATCATGTGATACGTAATATGCATGGTCAGCTTTTTGTCTTATTTCGATACATTTCACAAAACATGCTTTAATTGAGGTGTGTCTTTTCAAAAGGACTTATTTCCACTTTGCCAATAGAGATTATTTCTCATATAAAAACGTAGAATAAATAACCCTTGATGACAGAGTGGAAATAGCCCCTTTTGAAAAGACTCTCCTCAGTTGAGCTTTACCGTAAAACACGATCGTAGATTTGTTTTTACGTCAATACTAATAAATATCAACAATTTTAAATATAGGTATGTGAACTCAAGGTTTAAGTTTTCCGTTGGTGATATTGAAGACCAAAATTGTGTTCGGAAAGTGCGTGATTAGGAACGAATGCAAGTTTTTAGGTGTGTTTAATTTTTTTTGTTTTCTACCGGCAAACTTTATACCAACATGAAGGGTCCATGGAAAAAACATGTCCAGTGCTTAAAAAAACAGGACAAATTCACACCTTATTCTATTAAAAGTAGATTTTTCCTTCTGTAATTTGAAGTGACTAGACATGTTCTATCCCGTGGACCCTTCACATACTCACTTGCAATGTAAGATCAATAAACGCTAGTAAAAACCATTACCAACACTCTAAAAATGTTGGAAGATCGCCAACACATAACGACAGGTCGCGTAAGACCTAATCTAATTTATTTCTGCGCCCCAGTTCGAATAAATATGGATGCAAAAAGTTAATTAAAACGCAAAAGAAAGGATTCCGAACGATAGAACACGCCCTTTGTGGGTCGTCATTTATTTAGCTCACTGCAACCAACCTTTTGCATGCTGCTTCATTTAGCCATGTCTTAAGCCCTGTGGCCTTTCTCTGGATATAATGAAAAGAATCGCTGAACAAAACAAATATACACTTGACACGACATGTTGCCGACTAGCTAAATCCTCAAAAACCATGCATATCGTTGGTCCAAGTCTGTACAACAAATTACCCGACAAGATTAAGATAATTGAAAACAATACGACATTTTACAATAAATTAAGGAAATGGTTAACTGCGCAAGCATTTTACGGTCTAGATGAATTTTTGAAAACTTAAATTATGAATAATTTGTATGTTAATTGTATTTGGATAGTTTCTTATTTATTATTTATAATGACACTGTTGACATTAAAATTTAATTATACCTGGACATATGTATGTTATAAAATGATGTAAGTTGTATTTGAATTGTGTACCCTATTTTTGACTTGTAAAATTGTAATTATATTTTACTAATAAATGAGTATGAGTATGAGTATGAGTAATGTCATTTAGAAAAACAAGACTAATGTTTTGGGGTTCCGCAGTCTTATTGGCAAAAATGGAATAGATTCGTCTGTAGGTTTTTTCCGTCTGTCACAGCAGATTTACTCGGAAACTATTAGCATTAGAGTATTGAAATTTAATTTTGATGATTAAGTGTTGTATGACTAAAATTATGATACTTTTTTTAGCCTATTAGGTTGTCCCACTGCTGGGCAAAGGCCTTAGATTTCCAGAAATCCCTATTTTATCTATATGCCAATTGCTGTTGAAGGTGTCCAGGGTGCTTAGAAAAGTTGCCAATCGCTATCGCTTATGCCGCGAACGGCGACTAAGGCGACCGGCTTAGCGGAAAACCATACGTGCGAGAGGGAGTACCTATATCGGCATCCCGCTTCAACTCATGGATTCGCTCGCCGCTGGTCGTCTTAGACCAATGTTGTGGCCGGGCCTTTAATCGTCAATCGCAAACGAAAGGCAGCTCTAACTGTCTTTGTCGCACTAATATGAAAGAGTGTCAGAGAGGGAAAACTACGATACGCTACTAAGCGTCAGCGATTGGCAACTTGGCTAAGCATCCAGTCTTTCTGCTATCTCCGCCTGGGCCTGTTCCGCCCGCGCCTTACACAAGTAAGGCATCCATTTAATGGTTATACTCGTATTAGCCCACCTTTCAATATGCACGCGGTAGGCGTGGTCGACCCAATCCCACTTTAGCCTGGCAGTTTTAATTACGATACTAAAAAATAGTAAAAAATTGTGGGTAATGGTAATTTTTTAGGTGTTCATAAGGGTATCAATAGTCTATTATGATTTTTAGGTTTTTCTGAAAGTGAACAGTTTTCGAGATAGCGGTTCAAAAAGTAAAAAAAAATGATGATGCATAAACGAACTCTTTCAACGGTTTTTGGCTTGATAGCTGATATACAATGATATATTATTATGCCAAAGACATAAACAAAAAAACAAAATGACATCACTTCGATTTACGAGATAGGGTGACTATGGGTTTTCTTGCGACTAAGAAGAATCATAGGTAATGGTACAATTTTATTTTGCAGCTATACTTACTCAATCTTGTACATATCTGCAACATCTACTTCATGGTAAAAACACCTGTCTTCAAAATGCAATAAAGGTGACATTTGCATGAATTGTTTACTGAAGATCCCAGGTTGAATAAATATAACGACGATATTTAGACCACGGTTGCTACAAACAAGGTTAATAAAGAGCAATTTAATTATCGTTTACTCAAACATTTCATGTAAGACTCAACAAACCACAATATTAACTAATACATACTTTACAAGCAACATCAAACAGACTTAATTTAGTTCGTTAAGTTTCGACATAGACAAGTAAATTGTAAAGAGTAATAACGTTATTTCTACCGATATCCCATAAATTCAATTATCATTTTGTTTTTTTTTTTCAATCATGTAATGTTTATAATACGAAATTCAAGTTGAGATTACAAGATCATTTTAAGAACGAATAGTAAATTAAATATAGTTACTTTTTGTGTAAAATTTACCGTATTAAATTATTTACTAACTGAGAAAAATACTAAATGTAACATGATAAAAAAATAAAAGTAAATATTTAGAGATCAACAGTCCCAAACTAAGCAACGCGTGTACTATTATTAGTACGATATACACTACTCAGGTACATAAATATATACATAGATACATACAGAATTAAACAACCATTACTCAGGAATAAAATATCCGTGGTCATCACACAAAAATATGCCCCTACTTTACCAGGATTTTAACACGGGACCTCCAGCTTCCCAAGGGCACTACTAACTAAATTATGCAAGCCGTTATTTAATATTTTAATTACATTAATAATAATTTGTAATTAAATATTAAAAATAGTCGTAGGTTGACATTTCGACGTCGAAGTCAAAATTCGTCATTTAGTCTAAAATAACAATAGTTTTAATCAGAGAGATCAAAATGAAATATCATGAACATATTTAGATTTACTTATTTCATGGATTTGATTTTAGAATACCATTCACTATGAACGTTAGCACTCTTATTTTGTTACAACTCTCTGGTTTTGGTAAGTCTTTGAGCCAGTTCGCCCTTAATTAATTTTATTCGATGTGTCTTGATTATTGGAACTCAACAAACCAATATTAAACTAAATTACCGATAACCAAATTACCGAACTTCCCCTAAGCACCACTACGATCTATAATTTAATTATCAAATTTTCTTTGAGTTTGCAAAACATAATTTGCATAAACATATTTCGGTAATACATTAATTTCCTCTTTGGGAAGATTTGGAGCCTTTGATCTTTTTAAAATTGAGGTCGCACGGGATCGAGATTTTGCAGGTATTATTAATAATTAAATTCATTTACCTTATAAAAATATTTATATAATAATTGATACGAAATTTATACAAATATGGATGAACTGTTATCATAGTGCTTAAAGAAATAATCTGTTTACCGTAAAATGGGGCGAGTGTGGAATATTGATTTACGAGGTCAGATTGGATCATGACAGGGGAGAGAAGGGTTGATAAATAAAAAAAAACATAGATCTTTTGCAACAATTTTCGCTGTCGTTATTGGTATAGTTTGCCATTCTTTTTTTCATAGCTTGTAATTTTTTTAAGGGAAGAAAAATAATATGTCCGCCCATTCGTTAATGTTTGCATATAACTTTTTTAATTCCATTTTACAATCTTAACTACAGTGCTTAAGCCACAGATTTCTTCCCATGGACTCCGCATCTTGAAATTGAAGGTGAAGGAACACGTTCATATTGTCGTCTAAACTGATCTATCTTCGTAATTGACAAACAAGTGGAAGAATGTTCTCAAAATGGTAATTTCTAATTTTTCAAGAAAGATGAGTTGAAAATTAATTTTCATCATTGAAATTTCCAATAACAGAATTAATTGAAACCATTTATTATATTATTTATTAACGCGCGAGCGTGACTCGGAGCCCAAAGCCTCGAGAGCGACTAATACAAATTCTGTTTATAATATGTTTCATGTTATTTTTTTTTTAAACTAGTATTTTTTCAGTTTACATTTTAATTACTATACAAGAATTGTTATACAACATCTACATACCCGTGTAACCAATACCCGTGCAAAGCCGTAGTAGGTCGCTAGTTTCTTAAAGTACAAAAAATCAGCGCTCTTAGATGATACGAATAGGTAAGCGGTCTTACACACAAATAGCTTTCGTGCGACTCATTAATTTTATACTAAATTCAGTACTTTAAATACTTCACATAACCCACGTAAAACTTGTCGAAGATTTTTCGACTAAAAGCGTGAGTAACTCCCATGAAATATAATATTAGTATGATAAGTGGTCTGTGTGTAAAACTAGTATTATTTATAAGGCGGACGCCTGCAGCAGCCATTTAATTAAACTTTTCATAACCAGTCACATCTGACGCAGATAAACATAATGTAGATACGAGCTTCTTTACTGCACACTGGCTTTTATCACTTTAGTAGCTTGGTTTTTAATAAAAGTATTATATTATATTTGTGTCTTTAAAAGCATTTTCAATTAGAGTATGTTCAGGAAGTGAAAGCACGTGAGACACATGATTGTGCCTTACTGCGCGATGCCTACTATTTCCGCACAAATTCTACCATAGGTACGGTTAACCATTTTGGAACCATAGGGCACTCTAGAATCAATTTATAACAAGTGGTTAACATGGTTTCTGAGTGGTCTAGGGTAGGCATTAGCCTTAGCCTTAGCTAAGCATTGGCTTAGCAAAACGAAACAAATGTAACTTACGACGATGATTACATTACTGCCAAATTAGGATGTTGTTGATAATGTTATGATATAATAATATGTGATGTCTAATATAAATATCCAAGGACCATGTTATTTTTGGCCTCTATAAATAATTTCTTGTGTAATATTTCCACACATTTCCTACACATCAATATTGCTTCCTTGTTTCAACTATTCCCTAAGGAAGTAATGTTTTTGCGTAAATATTTGTCCTGATTCCGGAAAATTATCTAACTTTTACGCTTATTCATAATGTTATATTACCGAAGTAAATTACTTGAGGGATTTCGCTAGCCAAACATCAAAAGGCAAGCGTTGAAAGAAAAATTCCAATAGAGGCGCAGTAAAAAGGCATTTGTAAAAAAAGTGGCAGCCATTATTAAATTTTTCTCTTCGCTCCCAAGAGTTGTCACAGTAGATGCAAGAATATTAAGTGGGAGCCTCAGTGCACGTCAGTGTAGACTAGGACTAATAGAGTGGGAACTCGAGTGGGAAAAGGGATTTTAGTTTCTCCCTGATTATGTTTTCCTGGTAATATTTCTTGAGAAGGGATTGATTTTATAGACAAAGGCAAACACTTTAGTAACAAATTCTTTAACCAGTCTTGAATCATAAAAATACTAAACATATTAAATTAAAATTTTCAGAGCATTAACACTTTTCATTAGGTAAAATCAGAAACTCACGTCGCAAGTGACCACGCCTACTACCGCGAATATCGAAATTTGGAAATTTTGAGGATCTTTCCCTGTCACTCAAACGAAGAGAGACAAATCCTCGAAATTTACGAATTTCGTTTTTCACAGTAGGCTTGCCATATTATCTTATTGCATAAACAGAAAGGAGTCAAAATGAAATGAATGAAATTAGTCTCACAAATCTTTTACTAAATGAAAGCATTTACAACAGTTGTGAAGTGGATTATCATATATGGATACCCGATAGTCACGACTGAGAGTCCACCTTTAAACGATTTTAACTTAGGGTGGCTACTTTTACAAACCAGATGATGAATTTACAACTGTTTATTAACTTTTACTAAATATTGACACATTCAAAAGCTAGAAATTCCAAAGTAGACCATCAAAAGGCACGCACATCACTTTTCACAGCTGATACGTGTAGGTAAGTTAAGGTAGCTTAGCTCGTACGTGCAAATTTAAAATAATCCTTATATTTAAATAACGTTCTGCATCATATTAAATTGCCGTATTCACGTATCATCATTTTATTCGTACATTTTATAGTTGCAGTTAATAATCTCGAATACCTTTTATAAAATTATTCTCAATAAAAATACACATCACTTTAACTTTTGAACCATTTCACCTGGGGCCACATTGTATTACATGGAGCAAACACTACATTCGCCCCAACAAATACCCTCAGCAATCAATGTTCAAAGTTGCCAATCTGCCCCATTCAGTCTCGCGACTTTGCATTAGAATCCCGCGGGTCGCTTTGCACTTTCCATGCCGTTGTTTCTCAATTTGACGATATTGAAAAATTGCTTCGAGATTGCAATTGCCGCTTTGACGTACCGATTGCCAGTCGCCCGGGAATATCGGCTTTCTTATATACGATTGACATCAAGCGGCTGGAGTCGGGACGGGTACCTATTTGAAGAAGAATACGAGTATAACGTAACGTAACTCTAACGTACCATTCGTAGGCCTGCCTGGCAATGGCCTGATTTACGTATCGAGTAAAACCTATATTTACCCATACTTACAAAGTCATGGTACGGCTCATAATCGCCACGCTGGGCAAGGAGATTGGTGATCGCAGTAATGTGTCCACTATGACGCTGCTGCTCATCATCCATCAAGTAAAAGAATTGTCAGTAACACTTCAATCCAGTAGTCGACTCTTACGACATGCGCGGGAAGAGTTGAGGTGGTAACAAATGTATTCTTACTACTGTCACCACATTATCATCATCAAATTAGCCGAAAGACGTCCACAGCTGAACATAGGCCTCCCCCAAAGATAGCCAGAATGACCGATCCTGTGCCACACATATCCAGCGGACTCCTGCGACCTTCACCAGGTCGTCAGTCCACCTTGCCTACCCACGCTGCGCTTTCCGGTACGTGGCCGCCACTCGAGAACCTTCCCGCCCTAACGGCCATCAGTTTTACGCGCAATATGTTCGCGTTAATAACGCGGTGGCAGTTCATGGTACGTCTACAGTTCCAATTCACACCAGTCAGTGTGAATCCTACCTTAGATTGTGCTGTCTTACTGAAATTGTGTGCGACGCTGAGAAATTTACTGTATCGGTGAATCGAGTCGGTGTGAAATTGATCTTGAATATTAAAAACGGCGAGCGCTCTTTTGCTTACGTCTCTAGTTTTATTTTCATTTCAATATTAATAGTACGTACTAATCGTCAAAATGTAGAAGAAGGTTCGTGGTGATTGCGCTTTTATAGTATCTGTAACTGTAACCCAGAAGAAAAATGTAACATCGTAACAACGATACAACATTTTTGAAAGTATCAATTGGTGAAACCTAAAAATACACGTAAATTAAACTAATGATATACATAAAAATAAAAAACATAGAAACAGTCAAATACGCTGTTAATCAATAAAAAAAAAAATGTAAATAAATCTAAAAACTTGCATTATATTTTCATAATCACGCACTTTAAGAACACAAACTTGGTTTAATCGCCATTTTAAAACCTTAAACCTCGAGTTCACATAATTTTTTAGTTAAAATTATTGATATTTATTATTAGAAACGAAAAAATATATCTGCGAACGTATTTCACGATTTGTCACAAACATGAGATGCTATAGAAAATCAGCCATATTTGTTTACATTTTTTTTTGTTTTTTTTTACTGGCGAATTGTATAATTCGAGATTTGATTTCAGTTGCAGTTCCAACCATTTTAAAACTGCAATTTTATTAAACGTTTATGCATCAGTGTTTATTACTCTAGCCAGTTTCTCTCTTTATTGCTGTAAATTAGAACCTTTGATAACCATTACTTACGCTAATTGCTATAAACAATAAAATATCCATTTATGTCGTAAACTATACGATACTCATTCTTAATTCGGGATTGGCATTTTGATTTGATACGACTAAGATACGCAGTGCAGTGCATCCCGTTTGCGCTGATTTATTTAAATGTACACTGCAAAATAATAAAAAAACGTGTAATGGACTTAATGCTAAATTATGTTATATCAGTGAATCGTTTGATCAAATATACTAATAAATAGTTGTACAAGAAAAAGGTAAAATTACATGAAAAAAATTATATTAAAACATTTGCAGTCGTACTTTTTCATTTTGATAACAATATAAAAAGATGTATAGAAATATTTTCCCTAAAAAAAAGTTGGGCCCCCTCTGTCGAGATGCCGAAAGATCAAAGATTCTAGGACACTGCCTCTCTTATAAATTATGCGGATTGGCGATCGCAGTAATGATGATGTTGATGACGGGCAGCAGCGTCATCATAGTAGACACATGTCTACTATGATGACGCTGCTGCCCGTCATCAATCTTTTATCAAATAATGGTCAGTGACACTTCAATCCCTTAGTCGACTCTTACGACACCCGCAGGAGGAGTTGGGGTAGTGACAAAATGTATTCTTACTACCGTCACCACACGGCCAATCCCGCCTTCACACGGCTACAATACTGATACTAAAACCGTCCTCTTGAATTATATCTATTTCATTAAAAACAACGCATTAAAATCCGTTGCGTGGTTTTAAATATTTAAGCATACATAGGGATATAGGAACAAAGAAAGCGACTTTGTTTTATATACGTACCATGTAGTGATGTCTAACGTTTTGTAAAATCTCATCATCTTCATATCAGGCGAAAGACGTCCACTGCTGAGCATAGGCCTCGCCCAAAGATTGCCACAATAACCGGTCCTGTGCCACCCGCTTCCAGCGGACTCCTGCGGCGTTCACCAGGTCATCAGTCCACCTTGTGGGGGCCCTACCCACGCTGCGCCTTATGTTACGTGGCCGTCACTCGAGAACCTTCCCGCCCCAACGGCCACCGGTTCTACGCGCCCAGTGCCACTTCAGTTTAGCGATTCGGAGAGCTATTTCTAAAATCTAATTACATAATATTACTTTATCAAAATAAAGACATTTCTGTATCACATCATATATTGTAACTATCAAATCAAATATCATTACTTCAATTTGAATGTGTTTATCATGATTCCAGACCTATAATTTAAAGTGGATTTGCACGTAGTCATGAAATCAAACTTTTATATATATATTCTTTATAATAATGAGGTAGGTTATTTTAAACGAATAAAGGTTAGGGAGAGCTATATTTATTTATCTAATTAATTTAATTAAACGGGATACATATTTTACTTCAAATAAAAATAGAAAGGTTATTTTTTTACGAAACAAATTGGTTATTTCTCTATAGAAACATAAAATTCATTAAATTTTTGATCAAAATGGCTTCCACAGTCACGTGCATAAATAAGTAGGTACCTACCTATTGATAGAACTATTTTAAGGGTAAAGACGAATTAATTTGCTCAAAGCAATCACTGAATGATAAATTTTTATACTAAAACGAAGCAAAAATCAGCAAGCATCGGGTGATACTAAAAAAAAAAACAATTTTAGATAAGGTACTTTTTTGCTAAGAAATGTCAAAATAATCATACATAAAATCAGATACTCAGTTCACTATAAAGCATCACAAAACTAATTTTCTCAAACATGCAATGAATTATTGTTTTTACGTTCCTTAAAATAGACTCGGAAGTATCGCTTTTAGGGCGCAGTAACTCACTGGGATAGAAATGGAATTTCATAACACTTTTCAGGCCTGCAAAGTAATTTTTTTTTTGTTTCGACGACATTGTCATTTTTTTGTATTTCTTTGTATGTTTAAGAAAAGTACTTTATATGCCTCGGCGTAAAAACGGATCCCCGGCATCGTTACCTATCGCGGGCTCACTCGAACGCTCGCTCTGCCATATATACCTACTTGGCCGGAAATCTTCATTTTCCCGGCCTCTGATGTAATGTACTATTACAGCAGAAATTCAGACGCAAAACTTAAAAAACCAGTGTTTAAATCACACATACCCCGTTTAAGTTTACATTCAACTCTTAATTAACAAGACCCTGTGAACAAAATGTAAACAGTAGGCCCGCCACGATCGAAAATCATAAACTTCGAGCAACTGTCTCTCTCACTCCAACGAAGGTATCATCGGCATGACAGAGATACATGCTCGAATTAAGACTTTCGATATTCGTGGTAGGCGCCCAGTTTCGATAAAACATCCCAAACTTGCCCCGCCGGGTGTTAAATCGATATCTGCATATGAATTCGCTTGTCGATTTTTAATTAAAATATCAGTGTATGGGTGTTTACACAGTATACGACCAATTAAGATGTTAGTTGGGAGGTTTTATGAAGGAATTTTGGAAGATTTTTGCATAATTCGAGATTTTGTAGGTTGAATAACATGTAGTTTGTAAAGGTTTGTTTTTAAAAGGTATACTTGCTACTTTTTATATTTAGTCGTGGAATTGTATTACATAATATATCGTAATTTGTAACTTTTTTGCGTCGACGTCGCTTAACTTACGCCCATGGATATCTATCTTTTTAACCGACTTCAAAAAAAGGAGGAGGTTCTCAATTCGACTGATTTTTTTTTTTTTTTTTGTTGTATGTATGTTACCTGATATCTCCGAGAATAGTGAACCGATTCTAAAATTTATTTTTGTGATCGAATGTGTATTACCCCGAGATGGTCCCATTGGCACCAAGTTGGGGTCTGATGATGGGATCCTGGAGAAATCGAGGGATATCTTCAAATGTTATAGGTACATGTATGGCGCTTTTGGTAATTTTCATTCATTTACAAGAATTTGCATTCAGAAAGTAGGATTTGAGGAAACCAATGATGGAAACAAATCAGGAATCTTGGAGAAACCGGTTGAAGTCGGTTTTTTAATTTTTTAATTTGGTGATTATTTTATACCACTAAATTGGCAAACAAACATAAACTCTGTAATATTTAGTAAACAACTTCGAACGATTCAATTACGCGTTTCTGTTTTATTTTTTTATAATCGACTTTTTTGAAATATGATCTGCGTGACTTACATGAGCACTTTTATTAGCCAGTTTTTTTTTTATTTCATGCATGAATCAATAGCAAGCATAAATTTCTGGTTTCTTAAAGTCGTAGGTATGAGTAAGTTGGTCATGGTCCTGTTAAATTGTATTTACATTGAAGAATATTATATTTATTGCAATGTGGTTCATATGAATGCATGTAACTAAGCCATAAAGCATAAAATGGCAATTTATAAGTTGGAAAATGGAAAAAAATACATATTTTGTTACAGTGAAATAATAGTACATTGTGCATCTAGTTATTCCGCTTACCGACCGTGATACATACAATGTTTTTCATCACACTTGCGAGCAAAAAAAATAGTTTTAAGACAAAATATTATTGAATTATTAAATGAAGTACTAGTAACATTTCTTTTACTCCCTAGGGAAATTCACTTATCTATTACTCCCGCGATGCATGCAAACAATAGCGAGCTAACAAAGCAAGTATGATGAAAAAATATTTTTTCAACTAGGTATACTTTGCCATTTTATGGTTAGGCTTATTGAAACAAAATCAATACGAAACTGAAACATAAAACGATTTGATGAAATGATAAGGAATAGGTAAATGCTAATGAATTATAAGTATAAGTTTTATCTTAATTTGTTAATTTTAGTTTAATTTGTAATTAATTTAAATTGTTGTTTGATAAATAGTAACATAATTTATACAGGGTGTAAGTCTCATACGGGCGAAGCTCTTAACGGGTGTTAGTTTACGACATAATAAGTACATTCAAATAACTTTTACTTAAAATTAGAGCAACAAAATTTTCCATACAAAATAATTCGGCGAGCAATGTAGAGCAACATACGCGAGTTAAGCACTCGTTGACAGCTAATTTCAAAAGCAGATGACATAACTGCCATATCAATAATAACAAATGTTCGTACCTACATTGCTGCTCCGATAATCTTAAAAAAATTCTGTGGGGTCATAATTAAGAGTAACTTTAAAAAAACCTTGTTATCCATGATTACACCAATGAATCCCATGCCTGGTTTAATTGATCGCCCGTATTAGACTTACACACTGTATACCCAAATAATATCTCCATTAATATAAATAAAAAAAATGAAATATAAATAAAAGAAATCTAAAATATCTCACATATTCTCGCTTTGTATTATAAGTATAAAAAGTTAAAAAATAACAATAGGAAAGTTTCGAGCTGTATTTTTTAAACGTTGTTTGAAATCTACTCAGTAATAATAAATTTAAAATGATGCTTTTTTGGTCGCTTTAATAATAATTAAAATCATTTAGCGGCAATTTCGATTAACTGCCATGAGAAATTCAACTTTCAATATCACCAAATCTTTAAAGCAACTTCATTTCACTTTGCGCCGATAAACAGGTTGATCTCGTATTTAAAACTCGAGATATCGTTATCTTTCCATTAAGATGTGCATCAAAACGATGCGTAAAATACGCTATGGAGTACGCGTCTGGTCAAGTAAATTGAGGACCAAATAAAGCCCTAATAGAATTAAAGTTGCTGCGTGGTGTATTTTATTACATAGTCATAGGCCAAATATTTATTAGAGTAGTATCTACTTTCTTTTAAGTCCGTAAAATCCCCAGCTGTTCCCCCCAGCTCTATTCGAATATAATAGTGATTGTTGATAAATAATAAAATATCCGCAACAGGCTTTGTCAATCTTAATAGCTAGTTACTTGTACCACGAACACCCCGAAACGTACCCGGCCCAAACGTGCCCATTACACTAGCAGCGTTGCCGCGCTGTATGGCCAATGAAATCTGTTGTACCAGGTACGATCCGGAGCGAGGATCACCTCCCCTTTCTCTTAGTCGACGGCCTAAGTCCCACATGAATGCCTTAGCCTCCAAAGCCCACGGTCCCGCAGTCTCCACTGCAACGGGCACAAAGTCGTACATTGGTTCCAAGGCAGAGTACTTGGCATGTTTTAATTTGGCCGCAAACTCCGCGGCTGACCCAGCGGACCTTACGGTGTGACCCAAATGTGAAGGTGCAAACGTGCTTACGCACGTCGCATCCCACAAAAGGCACCGACCTTTCTGCCAAGGAACCAATGTCAAACCATCAGGTCTCTTGCCATCCGTCCGGCATAACCCTGGAGGCTCCAGAACGCAAGGAACGTTGGCCGACACCAAAGCCCTGCGAATCACCTCATTGAGTGCATGATGCCTCGGAAATCGCCCCGCGCACTTCAAACAACTTAGGCCGTGATGCCCATTCTCCTCATAAAATATTATATGTACAATATTGTTGAAATCAAACATTATTGTATTGAAAGTTATTAGAATAAAATTTATATTGCGCACCACCTCAATAATTTTTGTGTCATAGTCGGTGTTTTCGGGACACCACCTACACTCGTGAGCCATTTTAATTAATAAATAAATATGAAGGGATATTCTTACATAAATATAATCGATCTAGTCCCACCGTAAGGTTGATTAAGGTTTGTGTTGTTGATATTAAACGACGACACTTAGGTATAGCCAGTGATCGGTTTTTTGGATTCTCCCGGCGGGTCTCCTATAGTAACTTGAAAAACAAATTTTAATTATATTGCCATATTTCTGTTTACTAAAGTACCCGTAATTTTTTTATATGCGAAATTCCGCAACGGGAACCCAAAAAACTGATCACTGGTTATAGCGAATAGATAGATACATTTCGATAATTAAGTACATAGAAATCAACGTCGGTTGATAAATATATTTTTTTCTGATAACAAGGGTCCTTTGACCTCTAGCGTCGAGAGCAGAGTCACTGCACAACAGAACGCATCAAAATAAGCGATTGAGGAGAAAAAAGGAAAAAAATGTAGGACGTCTTAGATACAACACCCTAAAGGAGACGTGACATCCAAAATACATTACGTTCTTTGCGTACATCAACGTTTACGACCACCGCTGTCCCTTTGACGTTGTCCCTTATTAAAATTATCGATAAAATAGATTTACGCTGATGAGACTTGTGGTCTCGCATATTAAATAGTTGGGTGCGTTAACGCGATATAGTCTTCGGAAAGAGAAGGCAGGTGAGATATATGGGGGAACTTTGCTGCGAGAAGCCTTCAGTTTCCGCAAAACTCTAGTGGGAATTTAAAGTGATACCTGAGCTGCATAATTGCGAACAATTTGAGATTAAAGTGTGGCGTAAAAATGAAGCAGGCGGGAATAATTTAATTGTTGAACAGGATATAGTTGACAGTTTTGAGATTAAATTACAGAAATAAAACTATGAAAACGGACCAACCCGCGTATATTAATTTTTAACTTCATCCCGAGGTTTCGAACAATTTACAGGGTTCGTGGTCTGCGGGCGACTGACAATGGAGGAAATTGGAGAGATCTACGTCCATCAAAATAAGAACGATAAGTGCAAAAACTACCCACAAAGAAAAATATAGGTACTAAACCACAGACAAAACATTTTCATACTAAATTTGCAAATTAAGCTAGTTATTCATTGCAAGTATTTTCAGAATAAAGACAAGAGACACCTGTTCTATTCCTACACCTCTGTCCTGAGAAGTATTTCCTTCCTTTGTGTGATTGTATTGTTAGGAAAAAGTGAGAATGAAGTTAAAAAAAAATATACGCGAGTTTATCCGTTTTCATAGTTTTATTTCATGAGTAATCCTCACGGTAATCGAAAAAAATATTATTAAATTACAGTTTATAATAAAAATTGTTTCATACCTGTCCATGTCCACTGATATTTACTTCATGAAATAAGTAATTCATCACAATATAATCAAAATGAAACTTTATCTTGAAAATTGATATTTACGGACCTATCATTCGTACAAAAAAATAATGGTTTTGCGAGTCACGTTCGAGCCCATGCATATAAAGAAACAAGTGGTGACCATAATAATATAATTATAGGTAATATCATCATAATAAATATTATTGTAGTGTTTTTTTCCTTATTGCCCAGGAGTCGCCGTCCACAGAGATACGTCTTATTAATTGTCTTTATTTACAGAAGATAATATTAAATTTGAACGCACCGTAAAATGTGATATAATTACGAGAGTACGTCGATTTCAGCGAATACGATTTTATTTCACCTCCAAAGTATTGAAACGGAGTGCTTTAAGTTAATTTAAGATAATCTGAAGTTATTGCATCTTGTTAGGTTAGGTGCCCTCATAAATGAAGCGATCCGATATAGATGGCGTGATAAGATTGATTTTTGAATAAACTTGCCTTTAAGGAGAATTTATTACCTATATTTATTTACAATGTTGCATTGGCCATCAGCAATTAAAGCGTGCAAAAGACGCAATAAGAAATACATGCGTGGTAAATATTTACGACGACAGAATAATGGTACTAATGTGTTCAAAATCAAACATAAAGGTGCATGCAGACCAAAAGAGCATTCGCTGTTCTATCCCCCACTCTACGAAATCAACGAATCACGTTTCGTGTAACGATCGAACTTCGTAGAGTAGGGGATTAGAACAGCGAATGCTCTTTTAGTCTGCATGCAACTTTAGTAATCGCTCGAACATAAAATACCATTTTGAAGAAGATGTACCTTATAAGCAGTGCGTACCAATGTAGGCAATAAGCAGTATTATTGCCTACATTGATACGCATTGCTTATAAACTACATAATGTACAATTAATTATTAAATAAAAATGTTTCCCATTTATAATTGGATAACAAATGAATTTGTTTAGTTGTGCACTTTACCAAAGTTTAACTAAACATTTCTCATTCAAAAACTTCAACGAGTCAAAAAAAAGAGCACTAAAATTTCTCTACAAATAACAGCCCAAAAATGTGTATTGTAACATTTAAAAAAATTATTGAAACTATACCCCTACCTTTTGAGCCGCAATATTCCAAGAATTTATCAATTTTATCCAATCAAATATCTACTACATATTGAAAAATGCTCTGATACATAATGCCATATTCTCATTGAAATTCTCCCGCTGACCGGGGCGGGCAAATAGACAAAATAGAACACGATACATTCAATCGGAACACTTCTCAGTTATTGAAAACATGACCTAGTTTCCTGGGGATATTGCTATGTTATTCGGCTATTTTATTTAAAGTTGTGTTTCTTACTTTTTTTAACACAGGTATTTTTCATGAGTTTTACTCAAAATTACGAGCTTATTCGATCCTGATAGAAAAAAATAATGCAAATTTTCCATAGATTTTCTATTTTGCTAATTTAATTACCGGCATATAAAATGTATGAAAAAATGGTAAAGGGATGAAAAAAAATATTTACACCTTTTTTTCTATTGCTTGGGTCGAAAAAGCCCATGATTCTGAGTAAAAAAGAAATTTAAGGAACCAGTTTAAAGAAAATAGCCGTTTTAATCTGCTTAAAAAGTGATGCCTTGTTGGGGAAGAATATATGATTAGATACGAAATCTATTCAGGATGCAATAGACAAAAGAAATGGAAAAAAGAAGCAAAATATACGGAAAGCATTTATGGAGATATCGTCAGTTGACAACCAAAATTCTCTATAAAACTATCCCTCCGGTACCATCGGTCCACTTTCCCGATCTGTCTACTTTACCAAACGGTCCACTTTCCCGATCTGTGTAATTCTTTTTCTCAATCCGTCTATTTACCTATCCGTCTACTTTCCCGAGATGTCTACTTTACCAAACGGTCCACTTTCTCGATTCGTCTTTTTACCTATCCGTCTACTTTCCCGATCCTCCTAATTACCGATGCGTCCATTTTCTTTATTGTACGTTCTACTCTTCCGATTTGTCTGTTGCCGTTTTTCTGGATCCAGGCCCCTATTTCACCATGCTGACAGGTGCGACAATTGTGACAAGTAGTATTTACTGGCGTTGTAGGCGTCCATAGGCTAGACCGCTGGGCGGAATGTGTACTTGTTTGCATCAAAAGTTGTAAAAGTAAAAAAAGAATAAGACGTGCTCAATATCGGTTCCATCTATCAGGAAATATTTCATTCTGATACTGCCGAACTGGAAGAGCAGAATGAGCAGGATAGCCCTCGTTTTGCAGTTATATGTTTGCCAGTTTGTTCAGTGGCACGTCCTCTAATAAATAGGGATGGGACCCTAATGTTAGACTCAGGTAGTTTTAGTAAATTATGTAGACAGTGACCCATATTAGGACAATAACGGTCGGTAACACATCGGCAGCTTCTTTAAAAAAAATACAACGCCAATAGTCTTACAAAGTGAAGGAACTTTTGGTATGCAAAAAATATTTTCATCATACTTGATTTGTAAGGGTGCCATTGCTAGCATGCATCACGAGAGTAATCATCATATCAGCCGAAAGACGTCCACTGCTGAACATAGGCCTCCCCCAAAGATTGCCACAATGATCAGTCCTGCGCCACCCGCATCCAGCGGACTCCTGCGACCTTCACCAGGTCATCGGTCCACCTTGTGGGGGGCCTACCCACGCTACGCCTACGGTACGTGGCCGCCACTCAAGTACCTTCCCGCCCTAACGGCCATCGGTTCTACGCGCAATGTGCCCCGCCCACTGCCACTTCAGTTTAGCAATTCGGAGAGCTATTTCGGTTACTTTGGTTCTGCTGCGGATGGTCTCATTTTTAATCCGATCATACAGAGAGACTCCTAGCATAGCCCTCTCCATAGCCCTTTGTGTGACTTTGAGCCTTTTTATGATGCCCATTGTAAGCGGCCACGTTTCAATACCGTATGTCATCACTGGCAACACACACTGATTAAAGACTTTCGTCTTTAAACACTGCGGAATATTGGACGAAAATATGTGTCGTAGCTTCCCGAACGCCGCCCAACCGAGTCGGATTCAACGATTGACCTCTTTTTCGAAGTTGAACCTACCTAACTGAATAGTTTTCCCTAGGTATATATGTATATTCGTCTACAACTTTGAGTGTAAAGTCTCCGATTATTACGGGAGTTGGTGCTACATGGGAATTCGACATGATTTTCGTCTTATCCATGTTCATCCTAAGACCAACTCGCTCGGAGGCTTTGCTGAGGTCAACGAGCATAGTACTTAAGTCCTCCAAGGTCTCAGCCAAGACTACTATATCGTCAGCGAATCGAAGGTGAGTGAGGTACTCGCCGTTTATGTTGATACCCAGCCTTCTCCAGTCCAAAGTCTTAAAGACATCCTCCAGTGCAGCGGTAAACAGCTTAGGGGAGATGACATCTCCTTGCCTAACTCCCCGCTGCAGCAGAATAGGCTTCGAGCTCTGGTCTTGGAGTCGGACTGATATTGTGGCGCTCTCGTATAAACACTTCAACACCTCGATATAGCGGTAGTCGACTTGGCACCGTTGGAGAGACTGTAGTACTGCCCATGTTTCGATCGAATCGAAGGCTTTCTCGTAGTCTACAAACGCTAAACAGAGGGGCAGGTTATATTCTTCGGTCTTCTGTATAACCTGGCGAAGCGTATGGATGTGGTCTACGGTACTAAAGCCTCTTCGGAAACCGGCTTGTTCGGGAGGCTGGAAGTCATCAAGCCTGCGTGCAAGACGATTCGTAATGACTCTTGAAAACAGTTTACAGACATGGCTCAGAAGTGAGATGGGTCGGTAGTTCTTCAATAAAGCGTTGTCACCTTTTTTGAAGAACAGTACCACCACACCTCTGTTCCATGCCTTTGGTGTTCTCCCTTCCAGTAAGACGGAATTGAACAACTTCTGAAGGGCCATAGGGATTGGTTTACCACCCACCTTCAGAAGCTCAGCTGTAATTCCGTTCTCCCCAGGCGCCTTGTTATTTTTGAGCTGTTCAAGAGCCATTCTAATCTCGCACAGGCTGATGTCCGGGATGTCTTCTGTATAGTGTCGGGTCAGTCTAGCTCTGAGGTCTTCCGCTAGATCAACTTCGGGTCTGCTAGTCGACGTGTACAGCTGTCCATAAAAACCCTCTATCTCACTCAGCAGCTCAGATCTGGATGTGACGATTCTACCATCCTCAGTCTTTAATTTGGCGAGCTGGCTTTGCCCAACAGACAGATCCCTTGCAAAAACTTTAGAGCCCTTGTTCCGCTCGATGGCTTCTTCTACAGGGTGTTCATTTCGATTTGCGATAAATTAGACTGGTTACTTGGGCCATTAATAGAAGTTGTCTGGTATATCGGCTTTTGGAAAATTCGATAAAAAATATTTTTTTTGTTTTCATACATAATAAATGAAATGGTAAGTGTGAGAGAACCTTAAGAATAAAATAAAAGTTAATCTCAGGTGACTGACGGCACATGTCAAAATAAGTAACATTAGAATGTAATAAAGGTTGCAATACACATGTTCAGTGATTAAACTTATTTTTTTAATAACTCAATAACGGTAAGAGTTAAAACACTAGTTTCTTAGAGAAATTAATTATATTTGACCTAAATAAGCTTCCCTTAAAGTTATAGCATATGAAGAAAAACACGCTGTATACACTTGGTACGGAATTAGCGCATATCGCGTTTGAGGGACTTCTTCTGTTGAGCTGCCGGTATAAAGTCGCATCAACTGAGGATTGTAGAACCAGTTCACTCCTTTTTTCCATTAGTTTCTGAGTGGAGTCTGAGAGCTTTCTGGTCTTATTTGTCCGCTGGGCCTTAAAAAACTTAGACCCAGCGCTATGGACAGCTTCCACAAACCCGTCGTTGAATACGTCCACATCATCGCCTAGGCAATCGAAACGGAGTTCCAGCTGAAAGCTCTCGGGATTTTGGAGATGGAGTGCAGGACGGTGCGTAGACTTCATCAGTCGCGAGCGTTCTAGCTTAGGACATATATTAAACGTGCCTCTTACCGGGTGGTGATCGCTTCCGGTTTTAACCGTACTGATCACAGAAACATCGTTGAATATATGTCTCTTCGTCGACATGACGAAGTCGATCTCGTTTTTAGTTGCACCGTCGGGACTCATCCAAGTCCATTTTCTGTGCTCGCGTTTCTTAAAGAAGGAGTTCATCATGTAGAGTCCCTCCTTCTCCAAGAAACCAGCCAGCAGATGGCCCCGGTGGTTCCAACTTCCAACCCCAAATTGCCCCACCCTCAGCTCGTCACCATCTCTCTTGCCCAGTTTCGCGTTGAAGTCCCCCATAACAACGGTGAAGTAGGTTCTGGAGCTATGCATGGCTTTTGACATATCATCATACATAGCCTCCACCTCGTCGTCGGAGTGTGTCGAAGTCGGCGCGTACACCTGTACGACCTTCAGCGAGTATCTCTCAGATACTCTGAGTATAAGGTACGCCACCCTAGCCGACACACTCTCGATCTTCACCACGTTGTTTACGAGGGACTTGTGGACGATGAACCCGACACCTCCCTGGGACTGTTGGTCGCCCTTCCGGAAATAGAGCAAGTTGCCAGACTTTAGGATTATCGTGTCCTCGCTCTCTTTTCGGACTTCTGATAATCCTACAATGTCCCAACGCAACCTGCTCAATCCTTCCTCCAGTTCCACTAACTTTTCGTCGGTCCGCAGTGTACGTGTGTTGTACGTTGCCAGGGCCAGAGGTCGTCGGTGGTGGTAGCCGGATCTTTGCCGGAGATTCTTAGCAACCCTGACCCCGCTAGCACCCTGGCCGCTACCATAACCAGGACACTGGGGGTCGCCGGAACATTCCCCTGTAGTATTGGTCGTAGTTTTCAGACATATCCGGGTCAAGTGTATGATCAGTAACACTTTAGTCCCTTAGTCGACTCCTACGACACCCACGGGAAGAGTTGGGGTGGTGACAAATGTATTCTTACTGCCGTCACCACACGGCTAATAGAAAAGAGAACGAGAGTAATAGAAAAGTGAAATTCTCCAGGGAGTAATAGAAATGTTAGTACGTCATTTAATAATATTTTGTCTTAAAACTTGTTTATAAAATAAAATATAAATTAATATTTTGCTCGCAAGTGTTATGAAAAACATTGTATGCATCACGGTTTGTAAGCGGAATACTAACTCGAGTCATTAAAAGCCGTATTTACCTCCCTTGGTGCACAACTGCACAATGTACTATTACCCTTGCTTAGTGACTGTAGATGTAGTGCTATCACAATTATATAGGGTTTTCTAAAATCTTAGACATACATTTTTGTAGGTGACTATTTTTTGCATATTAAAAGTTCCTTCAACTTATAAGACTAACATGGATACTTAGATCTTTTTGTAGTTGCCTGTACCAGTAGTAGTAGAGACTATAAGAGACACAGTACAAAGGCGAACTCATCCCTATAAGGGATCTCTTCCAGCCAGGAGTAAGCGTTCTAACTGCAGGTGACAGAGTGGAGAAATGTAAAGTAAACAAATTGAGAAAGTGGACCATTTGGCAAAGTAGACAGATCAGGAAAGTAGACCGTTTGGCAAAGTAGACAGATTGGGAAAGTGCCCTCCGGTACCATCGGTCCACTTTCCCAATCTGTCTACTTTACTAAACGGTCCACTTTCCTGATCCGTCAACTTTGCCAAATGGTCTACTTTCCCGATCTGTCTACTTTACCAAATGGTTCACTTTCCCCCTCCGGTACCATCGGTCCACTTTCCCGATCTGTCTACTTTACCAAACGGTCCACTTTCCCGATCTGTGTAATTCTTTTTCTCAATCCGTCTATTTACCTATCCGTCTACTTTCCCGAGATGTCTACTTTACCAAACGGTCCACTTTCCCGATTCGTCTTTTTACCTATCCGTCTACTTTCCCGATCCTCCTAATTACCGATGCGTCCGTTTTCTTTATTGTACGTTCTACTCTTCCGATTTGTCTGTTGCCGTTTTCCTGGATCCAGGCCCCTATTTCACCATGCTGACAGGTGCGACAATTGTGATAAGTAGTATTTACTGGCGTTGTAGGCGTCCATAGGCTAGACCGCTGGGCGAAATGTGTACTTGTTTGCATCAAAAGTTGTAAAAGTTAAAAAAAACCGGCCAAGTGCGAGTCGGACTCGCGCGCAAAGGGTTCCGTACCATTATCAATTTATTATTAAAAAAATACAGTTAAATCAACCTACCTCAAAAACTATAGGAGATAATTTAATCAAACCAAAAATCGTTGATAGAGTTTATTAATGTGCATAACATATATTTTTTTCAGAATTTTATATCGCGTAGTTTAAAAAATAGAGGGGGGGGGACACATTTTTCAGACTTTGAGAGCTGATATCTCGAAAACGATTTGCTTAAACAAAAATGTGATGTATAAACCTTCATATCATTTTCAAAGACCTTTCTATTAATACCCCACACGCTTATGTAAAACTAAAAAAAAATTTCTATCCCTCAGTTACATGTATGGAGGGCCCCCACCCCAATGGTTTTTTTTACAATTTAGTATCATAATCCTGTAGCGGTTCATACAACACATATTCTCACCAAATTTCGTTACTGTAGCATTTATAGTTTCCGAGTAAATCGGCTGTGACAGACGGACAGACGGACAGACGGACAGACGGACATGACGAATCTATAAGGGTTCCGTTTTTGCCATTTTGGCTACGGAACCCTAAAAAATAAGACGTGCTCAATATCGGTTCCATCTATCAGGAAATATTTCATTCTGATACTGCCGAACTGGAAGAGCAGAATGAGCAGGATAGCCTCACTACTCTTAATAACCTCGTTAGTTGATTCAGAACTGAGATACGAGCTTTATTTCAAGCTCTTAGGTTTTTGTTACTTAGTGAGTTTTGGTTGTGATGTGACCATAATATCGCCAGGATAATGATGAGGTTTGTGATCAGACGATCTCAATGTGTAGCCATACTTTTGTTATTAAAACCTTCAGCAGTCAGCCTTCATAGTCTAGTTGGTAGTGACCCTGCCTACGAAGCTGGAAGTTCCGGGTTCGAATCCCAGCGAGGGCATTATTTGTTTATCACAAATATTCGTTCCTTGGTCATTTGTCTATATGTATCTATCTATTATATATATCGTCGCCGGGGCCCATTTCTCAAAAGCTTGTAACTTGTAATACAAGTGGAAGTCTCTTATTGACAATATTAATTAGATAAGGACTTCCGCTTGTATTACAAGTTACAAGCTTTCGAGAAATGGGCCCCTGGTATCCATAACACAAGCCTTAATTGAGCTTACCGTGGGATTAAAGGTCGATTTGTGTAAGATGTCCGAAGATATTTATTTATTAATAAAACTATGTAATTACGATTGAGAAATGAATTAATTTGAAACTGAATCTGATGGATTAGCAATTTAAATTAGCCATCAAGCAGCCATTAATTTTAAAATTGTTAGTAGATTTTTTATGAGGCATAATGTAAAAAGTGTACGAATCTTACCCAGTCTCCCCTATATACCTTTATTATTAATTGGTGAGTATTATGCCTTTTACCTTCGTGATACAAAAATTGTTGTCTATCGCTATGAAGGGTGATAGCGGTGATGGACATTGGGCACCATTGCGATTGCGCCGTGCGCATATTAGTTGTAAGATATTTCCAATCCAATTTCAAAATTATTCATTTTCTTTATAAGTACATTATTCAATAAAAGGGATGGATGATATTTATAGTTTAATTTCAAGTAACGACACTGCTACCGTGTGGTGACAGCAGTAAAAATACATTTGAATCGACTAAGATATTGAAGTGTAACTGACCATTATTTGATAAAAGATTGATGATGGGCAGCAGCGTCATCATAGTGGACGCATTACTGCGATCGCCAATCCGCTTGCCCAGCGTGGCGATTATGAGCATTTACCTCCTAATGCGTTTATACGCATAGTTAATCGTCCAGTAGTGGACTATCATAGGCTGATGATGAACGACACTGTTATGAATGTGAGAGCAGCATTGCAGTTTCTTGTTTGACATTAATCCTTTCCTAAAGCTCGCAAGAACGATAAAAATATTTTAATTTTAATCATGTTCTTACTTTTTTCCGTCAATATTTCAAATAAAGATAAATTATTCTAGTAATCAATTGTTTTTGTTAAAAAGGTTTTTTAATGCCATTTAACTTCTAAGCTCTTCATCTCAAACAACAAACCTACACATTGTAGTACTTTTTTTCGAAACTACCCTACTTTTTTTGGATTTTTTAAATATGATTTTCACTCAGAATCGCAAGCTCTTCGACTCTGATAGGACATTATTTTTCATACATTTTGTATGAAGATAACAGAATGGAAGGTTAAAATTTTAGGAGAACATTTTCTCCTACTAGGTTCGAAAGAGCTCAAATTTTTTAGTAGAAATCATGTAAAAAATATCTATTATGTTATAAAAAAGTGGGGATGGCAACAGAAAAAATGGCCCAACTACACATACCTTTAATAGGTACCTTAATATACTTTCGTTGAAGCTTAAATTTTCAATCAAAAAGTACTGCACAACGTTCATTCTTTATATTAAGCTTAGAATACAATCAGCTGGCACCCGCATGGAATGAAATACGAAGTGAAAAGAGCAAAAACGGGCAAAGGGGCTCTCAATCGGCCGTGATTGAGTAAAATGGTCTCTTTGAAGAGATTGGACACTCGGTTATACTTCTACGAGTTCTTATTTAATGAAACTGTTGAAAGGATTTGAAGAGATTTTTTAGTTGTGAAAGTTTAGAGTTGGGATACTTCGTTTGTGTTTATTCTGTAGTCGTTTAAACATTGACATTTTATAAAGGTACTTAAAAACAGTAACTGTATTAAAAATGTATCGCGGTAGTTATAGAAGACTAATTATGTAAAATACAGAAATTAATTATTTAAGTAAATACGAATCAAAAACGAGGAGATCCGCAAGAGGACCAAAGTCACATTGCTCTCAGAATTGCTAGACTTTAAGTGGCAGTGGGCTAGGCATATCGCCAGAAGATCAGATGGCCGATGGGTCCAGGAACTGCTGGACTGGTGACCACGTACCGGAAGTCCACGTATTGGCGATCATTGTGGGAATGTGGGAGGCCTATGTCCAACAGTGGACGTCTTTTGGCTGAAAAGATGATGATGATAAATTATGTAAAAAAATATCTTTTTCCAGGTATACTACGGTAACTGAATACTATTTAGTGGCCTATGGTGGTTCCGTTTTTACCGTTTATTGTGACGATTATAAGCCTGCAGGCGGGCCTAAAAAAGCGATACATTTTGAAAGTGACAAGTCTGCCAGACAATTGAGCCAATGTTACCGTCAAAATATAAACATCAGATGGCCTACCGTAAGTGCGGATTTCATCGATTTCGAGCATTTGTCTCTGCCACTCCAACGATAGCATCATTGGCGTGACAAGAACAGATGCTTCGAATTATACATTTTCCACCAAGAATTAAGTCCAGCCACTCAAGAACTATGTCTAATTAAGTAACGCTATAAATCACATTGTAAGAAATATCTCACTTCTTGGACCTAATTTTGACATGGTTCTAGTGAATCTAGTGCTTAGTTCCAATTGGTTGAGTGTACACGTTCGGAAGCTGACTAGGTGACTTTGGCAGGGATCTTTGTCGCTTGCCTTCCACATATTGTGGCGTCGGCGTGCGAATGGGACAGCGCTGTGCATGTATACTTGTATTAGCGCTATCCCATTTACAGTCGCCGCATGCGGGACCTATGTGACAAAAGTATAGGTTGGACTTATCGTGAGTTTTTACGTAAGTTGTAGGGACTATCTCATTCCTTAGTATAGCTTAATCCCTACAACCAGTACAAAAACTCACAGGTGTAATTCTGGCCATAAAAAACTTAAGTAAGTGTTGTATGTGGTAGTGATGTATTCAAATAAAAAATACATGTTTAAAATGCGAACACAAACATAACTAATGCCTATATGGATAGATTACAACCAAATACAACAGGAGCTTTTCTTAACTTTTTCACCTAAAAGCATAAAACTGTGAGATGAGCTAACATTCCACTCACATTTTACAATCCATCACGCCAAATATATGACCATAATATTAATTTTATGACAGTAGGACTAATAACATAAAAATAAATGAAGATCGTTAGAATCTACGTGCTCATAAACTACGTACTCGTACAGTAGCATTTCCCAAAAAGTATGGGAAGTATGTGATATTGGAAATTTCCCGACGTAATTTTATTTTGCAGAATGTATCAATTCCGACAGATCATTCATGTCGTGACTCAAGAATTCAGCCTTTAATTAATAAATTATTTACTTCGTTTTTTTAACACACTGCGGTTCAAAAAACTTTTGGAAGGCGTATTGAAATAGAGAATGACGGGTCTTTAGGTGGAGACCTATTTTGATTTGGCACACGATGGATCAAATATCTTGTATTTATGTGCTTCATGCTTGTAGTTTAAATTCCTGTTCTAATGTTAGCTTTAAGTTGCATGAATTTTTCATTTTGCTTTTTGTTGGAATTGATTTTGTTTGTTTTTATCTAAGCCATGTATTTTGTGGGAATGAATAAAGAATTGTCTATCTATGTCTAGCAAAAATTTAATTTAAAATACTGAACTAAACATATACGTATTTATAGGATTCTTAAGTTGCTTACAAAATACATAAATATATTATAACCAAATAAAACATTACGAGAAAGTACGATTTTGTACCGTTTGGCGTAGAAACTTTAGGTTCATGGGGCCCGAGCGCACGCAAATTGTTTACTGAGATCGCGAAACGTCTGGTTGACGTAACTAAAGACCGAAGAGCTGGCGACTTCCTCGCACAACGCATCAGTATTGCGATACAGCGAGGAAATGCCGCCAGCATCCTCGGTACAATGCCACCTATACATATATACCCTGTACATTAGGTTAGGTTAAGTAGATTAGTTAGATTTAACCTATGTACATAAATTGTAGCTTTGAAAATAAATATACATAATAAAAAAAAAATATTATTAACTATTAGGTAATTTTCTATTTGAGACAAGAATTATTACTCTATAAATATTTCAATACTGCTCACACATTTTTCTTAAAAATACTATCTCTGTCTCAACCCCGATCTCACCAATCCGCCCAGCGTGGCGATTCTATGCATTTACCACCTAATGCGTCTATACCTACGCATAGGAGAGGCCTACATCCAGCAGTGGACTGAGATATGATATGATGTGTGTGACTATTAGTACGGTCAAACCGTACATCATTTTACCCGAAACTCGCAAATAAAGTAGTATCGCTGCATTTTTGGTATATTGTTTAGACACCATAGGACAGTATAAAACCACATTTAGCAAGCAAAAAAAAAAAGTTATGCTAGCTGCGTAGTACGTGAAAAACTGCGAAATTTACGGTATTATTTTAGGTTCTGATTTTTGAAAACAACATACCAAAAATGCAGCTATACTGCATGCTTTGCGAGATTAATGTAAAGTTTGACCGTACCGTACTATATCTCTATACTTTGGCAAACAAGTTTATCAGTTAGTAAAACATAGAAAAAGTATATTCATTCCTCATTTATGGTGGCAATATTAGTATTAGAAAACCCTAAAAAGTTTGAAGTATAACGTATGATTTTCTTTGAATATACACGAAAGAGACAAATCCTGATCAAAATATTATTATAACTGTGCTAATAAGTTCAAAATGACCACAAAGTTCATTAGAAACTTGATATCAGACAGTGTTTTGGAGCTAAAATTTGAAATTATTCATCATCATCATTTATTTAAGAGCTTGGCTCTTGTCGGTGGACTAATTTCCATTATATTCTATTCTCTGCCTTTTCCTTCAGCTCTCTATACGTTTCAACTTCTATAGATCATCTTCGATTAAAACTTTAATGAAGTCATCGTGACGAAGTAAATGACCTACCATATTTCCTCTTCTGTTTTCAACCACTTTTTAACCGACTTCAAAAAGGAGGAGGTTTACAATTCGTCGAAATCTTTTTTTTTTTATGTATGTTCCCCGATCACTCGAAGACGCGTGGACCGATTTGGAAAATTCTTTTTTTGTATGAAAGGGTATACCTTCTAGTTGGTCCCATTGTCACCGAATTAAGATCTGATGATGGGATCCTGGAGAAATCGAGGGAACTCTTCAAATGTTGTAACCACACATGGCATTTTTCATTTATTTTCGAAGACTAATCAAGTATTTGCGTCTAGTCACGAACGTCTTAAGTTGGTGATCTGATGATGGAAGGTACAACTCCTTAGCAATTAGGAGTTGGGGGATAATTCTTTAAATATAACATATTTCGTGTATTTTGGAAGCTATTTGAGTATTTGCCTTTAGGTGGTCATCCTTTCATGTTGGTGAGCTGATGATGGAAGGTACAACTCCTTAGAGATTAGGAGTTGGGGGATAATTCTTTAAATATAACATATGTCATGTATTTTGGAAGCTATTTGAGTATTTGCCTTTAGGTGGTCATAGCCTCATGTTGGTGAGCTGATGATGAAAAGTATAACTCCTTAACGATTAGGAGTTGGAGGATAATTCTTTGTTTGGAGGATAATATAACAACTGTCATACATTTTCGAGATCTATTCAAGTGTTTGCTTAGTAGTTATGACATGTTGGTAAGCGGTTAGTGATTCTTTAAATAATATAGGCATGCTAAAAGCTGTTACCTATAATCTTTGAAATTATTCATACCCTGCTGATGATACAATGTATATCTCCTTGATAATGGGAATGGAATGGGAATGTTTGTTGTATTCATATAAGTTAGCCAGTTCAGGTTTTCTGACCTACTACAGTGCAATACATTCTAATTATAAGTATTTAGAGCATACTAAATAACGATTTTATATATATTACACAAAGTACTAAAAAGCAAAAAATAAAATATTTTAAAATAAAAATTAAACCGCCTTCAAAAATTCGCCTGATCTAAAAAGTAAAAAATAATTTTAGTTCCTACTTCTTAGGATTTCCTACCCAAACCTTTAAACATTTTACCCTATAAATTGAAATAAAATATTATGGCTAGGTACCCTACAGATTTCTTAGAAGTCGGTGCCAAGCCAAATATGTTCACTTCGCGAGTATAAGTATTTGATAGAGCTTTGTAACTTACTATCACTCCTGTTATGCTTTCAGCAAAATTACTGAGGCAGATCATACTGTTGATAAAAGAATATTCGGAGTAAGGGCAGTAAGTTACAAAGCTCTATCTAATATATAACTATGAACGTACCTATTTGGCTTGGCACCAACTTCTAAGAAATCTGTAGGGTACCTAGCCACAATATTTTATTTCAATTTATAGGGTAAAATGTTTAAAGGTTTGGGTAGGAAATCCTAAGAAGTAGGAACTAAAATTATTTTTTACTTTTTAGATCAGGCGAATTTTTGAAGGCGGTTTAATTTTTATTTTAAAATATTTTATAATAATGATCTACTTTCCTGGACTATATACCGAGTACCTCTTCATTAGTCTTTGAAATTATTATTGATTGAAAAATTTATCATACTAACGTCCAATCTGTTTTTTGTATGCTATCGAAAACGGGCCAACTCCAGGTCTTCATAAAAATGTAATAGCTTTAATCTTTTAAAGGGATGTTTTTGGGTTGTCATTAAATTTGCGTTTACGACATGCTCGTAAATTCCAGAAAACATGTTCCACTTTAGTTAAAAGGTAGGTAATTATGCATTTTTCGCACTGCAAAAAAATAGACAGTATGTACACTGCTAAAATTACATGAAATTTCTTGGCGTTTAAATTTTTTGAAAGGTGGAACATTTTACTTTTAAGACCTTAATATACTATATACAATAATACACATATGTATATTGTGCCCCTATAATTGATATTCGTGATTTAATATATTATGTAGGTATACTATACTATAGCCCTCTTGTGGGGGGCCTTCCCACGCTGCGCCGTCCAGTGCGTGGTCGCCACTCGAGAACACGACGACCTGGTAAAGGTTGCGGGTGTCCAATGGATGCGGACAGCTCACGACCGATCTTTGTGGAACTCTCTGGGGGAGGCCTATGTCCAGCAGTAGACGTCAATTGGCTGATGATGATGATGATACTATAACCATACACATTCAACAATTCAATCAAAATCAATTCAATTTACATCACTCGATTGAAGTAAGTGACGTCCACAAGGTGGACTGGATGATCTGGTGAAGGTCACAGGAGTCCGCTGGATGCGGGTGGCGCAGGTGACCGGCCATTGTGGCAATGGCTTATATTCAGGACGTCTTTTGGCTGATATGATGATGATGAAGTGACGTCACTAGGACTCAGGAGAGGAGAATAAGACCAAGCAAACGTATCTACTTAGCGTGTTAAACGAACTCATTCAAATCCACATCTTTAGTCATAACATGCAGCTTTCGGGCGTAATTTTTTGTAAGTTGAAGTCAACAAAAACACAAAATATGTTACTTGATATTTTAATGGCAACAACATTAAAATTATGAACTCTCAAGGACGTGAGACATATTTCCAAACATAGGCAAGTAATAACTTCAGTACAAAATTTGACACGCTAGGCCCCTGTACAAATAGATTAACATAATTATAATAATATTATTTCTCTCATATAAATATAGTTCTATGATTTATATAATGTACCTAAAGCAGTATAAAACATTTATTTGCTACTGCTGATTGCTATATGCGTGCTTATTATAATGTTTCATTCGGTTCATGCCGTCCATCTAATAAACAATGTGCGGTATGTTAAATTGTACCTAAAATCACTTAAAACCCTTTTGAATGCTTTTAAGTGGCACTGGCCTAGTCTAGGTGTAAATCTTAAGAAAAAAAAAACTTTTTTCTTTCATCAACGCAGTTTTTCTTATTATCAAAATCAATGACATGGTTCCTAAGAATAAATCTTCGTATGTCTTATAGTTTCAGACTTTCCCAAACTGACCGATTTGAATGGGCCACCCGGTATACCTATACTATATGACTGTATACTTGTATAGTGACATGAACTTACGACATTCAAACATCAAAATAATTCGTGACACTTCTTCATACTGTGCTATATTATTAGAACACTTGCCTTACTAATTGTTCACGGTAAAAACAGGTCACTTCAACTAAAACAAATTTCTTCAATGCTAAGCAAATATTTTTAATCTAAGAATATGATCCACTCCCTATAGCCGTAAAAAAATATTTTCTTAAAAATAGATTAATTTACTCTCAGTATTTGCTTTTTATACCAAGATAGTATAACTTGAACACAAATAAACAAAAATCAAAATAAGAATGCTTTATCTAATTGCTTTAAAATTAGTTTACTTTACTTCAAGAATCACAATTACTTCAAATAAGAAAACATGAAATCAAACTAAAACAATGTCACAACAATCAAGAATTTGTATCTTGCAAACAGAAAATTTTCTTGAATTAAACATTTTATGACTTTTTGTTATAAGACAAATCAGTGATCTTGGGCATAACGCCCATATATCTTATAATAAGCATTTTACTCTTGAAACCAGAATATAATTGAAGAAAAATGAATTTTTCAACTGAGAAATGCTACAGTCAGGCTGGTACAAATATATTTTAAGATAATACGTTTTTGATTTGATTCCAGTAAATATATGCTAAGAATGTATGTTTTCTCATACAAAGATATCCTTTTTATCTGTGTTCAATTAGTTAACGACGGGTAACAACATTTAACTACAAATTTACATGCATAATTTTAATTTTGTACCTAATAGTTTTTTTTAGTATCTACAGATGATGCCTTTTTTAGGCTCGTCGTACGAGACACATGCAAAAACGAAATTCGTAACTCGTGTCGATTTAAAACATCGCCACTCGTATTGAATTTCATGTTTTTCGCACTTGTGTTGTCATGTAATATTTAAGTTTTTTAGTTGAGTAAAATGCATTAAAATTATTCTTCAAGTGACTCGTACTTTCTAGTTGGACGGTTTAAAATGTGTTTCATAGTCTTTGAGTTCCATAGTGCATTCCAAACTCATATTTAGACAATCAGCATTAAAAGCAAGCCATAATATCGCAAATAATTGTAATGAAATTAACTCATTTGTAAGTTTCGCGAATCGGTTATTCATACGCACCGCCCACCGATTGTTGGGCGGTCGGTATAAAACAATAAGCGGCAGTAACCGATTCTTTATACGGCGGCTGCACGCGAGCGAGTGTCGATGGCGATTTGCCTTACTTTACGACCGTAATTTATTACTCGTTTCAATTAAAAATGAAGGGCAACTTTTATAGTTTTTGTTATGGATGAGGGAGTTTGAGTTTTCAGTAGAGTACTGTGCCAAACTAACCCCCTTAACCCCCTCCTATCTTATCAAGCCCTAAGTATTGTTTGTCCCTTTAGCTCTTATGGAATGGACACATTGATAAGACTGAAATGGACAAACAATACTTAGCGGGTTGCTAAGTTAGGACACGTTCACGAAAAAAGGGGTAAGTTACGTGTATTCACTTGCTTGCGAATAGGTAGGTACAATGTAGGTACAATTCCCTTGAATGCTGGTTATCCGGGATTCAATAATGTCAAATACCGTGATTACATGCAATTTACTAGTAAACATATATATCGTAAAACAATCCTACACACGTCTGCATATCGTGTATTTATAACATGAATCTTCTTAAAATGATAAAATGTTGACATGTAATATTGTTATGAATAAAAGAGTATGAGTAGGTATACTAGTAATCCCACGGTAAAGTCAATTATTTATGCTTTGAGTTACGGGTACTAAGCGATCGCGATCATAAAAAATATACCCACTATAACCGCAAAAAATTGTGAGATTCCTGGCATGGTTAATTGAAAATTTTTAACAACGCTGATTCGGTAAGTTTTGCTGGTAAACAAAAGCAGTAATAGTTATTTATTATACAAGGGGGCAAAGTTGTTGTTTAACTGTCGTGCCAATATTGAGACCTGAGCTAGCGAAAGATTCCAAAATTGAGCCACGAGCGTAGCGAGTGGTTCAAAAACTGGAATCTTGAGCAATGCGAAGGTCTCAAGGCACGAGAGTTGAACAAACTTTGCCGCCAAGTGTAATACAACTTTTTTCCCCTCACTATCGCGAGGAAATATGATTACAAATCTCATCCAAATGTAAAATAACTTAAAGAAACCATTTAAAACTCAATGTCGAAACGTATCGTAGAATAGAGTTACTTCTGGAATTTTAATATAGCCAATGGCTTACAAAGTCACCTATGAGAACGACCAATTTAACATGTGAGCTCCGATTGCGCATGTTTACTACGGTCATACAGATCCACTTATACTAGGCAGTAGGGGGCTATAGGAATTAGAGCAATGTCAAATTACTTTATTCACAAGAGTGTAAAAAGCGTTTTTACCCGCTCGTATTAAACGATAAACGAGCGCTTTACGAGCTAGTGAGGGGAAAATTAATTTATTAAAGGGAATCGTTCAGAGTCGAAGATTTTGAATTTTAGGTAGTAATGCGTGTTAAGGTATTAAGTAAAAATAACATATATTTTTTAATAACTAAGGATCGAAGAGCTGGCTTCCTTGCACAATACAACGAGAAAATGCCGCCAGCATCCTTGGTACATTGCAACAAGGGGCAATCTTAGATATAGGTTCTAGGTTCGATTAGTTAAATTTAATTTGTGTATATACATTCTACAGTTTAAAATAAAGACCGATAAAAAAAACATTAAAAAAAGCAAGGTTCGAGATGTGTCGTATATGATTGATAATATAATATAGCTTTTAAATACTTTCTATGAGAATTAAACATAATATATCCGCCTTTTCAAACATTATTTTATATATCACGTCAGTTCACATGTGCGTAAATGTTAATTAATTTCAGCTGACGGTATTTCACGACGCGACATAAAAGCACATACTGACACAAATATTTAAAGGGCGTTGAACCTAAAGCCAAATAAACTTAATAATAATAATGGAACCAATTAGGTGTGACTATGCATACCGAGTTGGGCATTAACTCCTAGTGTTAACATGAATAGGCAGTTTGTTCTGAAATATTAACAGAACTCACGTTATCAAGCTTATTAAAAATGTTTGCACGCACTGAGTTTAATTGCTACTTGTGATTACACCCTAATATAGATAATTTTGGTCATTATGTACACAAGAAATGACGTTAAGGCTTTTTTGTTATTTTTCTAAAGGTTCATGCAGACCAAAAGGGCATTCGCTGCTCTATCCCCTACTCTACGAAATCAACGAATCACGTTTCGTGTAAAGATCGAATTTCGTAGAATAGGGGGATAGAAAAGCGAATGCTCTTTTGGTCTGCATGCATCTTCATGGCAATTCAACAGTTTACACTTAGTCAAATAATAATGGTTGATAATTATTTTTCAGAGAAAAAAATCTAAACACGCTGATTTCAAATACCTACCTATATTTTGGCTGATGGAACACAAAAAAAAATATTTGGATCATATCGTATGTTGAATTCAAGAAAATCCCAATATAATTTTATGTTAGAAAGGATTCTACCTATCCCGTAAATATTTGAAAATTTTCTTTGAAATCAGCCCGTTAGAAATACAGTCGAGGAATTTAATTTCCTACCCATTTCGTACCTTGTCACAGTGACAATCAATATAAAAGCTGCTAGGACTGTCATATTATAGCTAATATGACAAGGTACGAAATGGGTAGGAAATTAAATTCCTCGACCGTACTTTCTATGAAAAAGTACACCTGTCCCGTATTAAGTATTTGACCACGAGTGTATTATTGGAAGGAACAGAATTATTATTGGAAGGAACATAGTATAAAATCATAAATATCGTGATACTCTTATGATGATGAAAACATGGTAAGCTTATCGGATCCAATGATCTATTCTGGTGGCTCAAATTAAATCGCTTTATCTAACCACTTTTTCATTTGTTAAAAGTACTGGAATGAATTGATACTTATATTTTTTTGTATTTTCCCCTAAATACATGTGCAGAATTGACAATAAAGTATCTAAAAGCACCCCTCGTCCCCGTGTCAGTCTGACACCGTCGCAGCAAATAATGTAAAAAGGTATGAAAAAGCCAAAAAGCCTTACAAGCAGCATTTGCATAGAGTTTCGTGTTCGTCTGACAGGGAAGAATGTGGCGTGCTATCTATTGTCCGCGACGGTTGAATTATTATTTCAATGGTATTTTTTTTATTAGAAAAAGGAGGCGTTTAGTAGAAAATAAACAGAGCTATTGACATATCGCTCGAGGCTGTTGCCCAGGGCTGCGACCCGTTAAGGAATTTAATGAATAAATTCCACTTACAACCATTTCAATACTGCTTTCGCATCAAGCCTCAAACACCCTTACCCTGTATAAGCAGTATTGGATTTGAAGTAAATTAAAAGCATCTGATAATAGTTGTGTCGTTGAAGGTTTCATAGTACAGTCCGCAGGTCGCGTGCTCAACTCGCGTGATTTGTGTGGCTCTGAGTCGTTCGTGACGTCGCTTGGGGGACCTTCCCCCCACAAATGGTGGGGTCAGCGGGACCCCCACATACCAGCGGGTGCAGTAACATGTCCGACCCCGTTTCGCTATGAAACGACAGTATTATTTCCCCTCAAGTCGGGACAAGCGCAAGAAATCAGATAGTTACAAATTTAGGTTAGTAGTGAGGTTTTGAAGATTTTCTAGTCGTACCTTGTGATACAACTTTTTTAGCCGTAAGAACAATATCAAATTAAAATTTTAGGTACCTATTTCAGTATTTTACAAACTGTCAAGTCATTTGTGTTAAGTACTACAAGCAAAAGTTATCCCACAACCTACTAGTTTACCTACCTTTAAACTGAGTTGGAAAGTATTAATAAATAAATCAGCCGAAAGACGTCCACTGCTGAACATACGCCTCCCCCAAAGATTGCCACAATGACAGGTCCTGTGCCACCCGCATCCAGCGGACTCCTGCGACCTTCACCAGGTCAACAGTCCACCTTGTTTTATGCTTACTACAAATAAATTTATAAATAGTCAAATCTTGAACAGTTTGAACTACAAAGCAACAAAGACAACGTATTTAAACCAAAAACAAATTGTCAAACTAACAAAAGCTAAATTGTCAAGCTGGCTCAGGCTCATCTGTGTTTGAATTCATCTAGCAAATTGAAGATTCAAGATAGCAAACTTTAAAACGAAAAGAGTTGCGATAATACCCAAGTTATTGGACTCCAAGGGCGCGTTTTACGGCAGTTTTAATCAGCGACTGAAAAAATCGAGGAAGCAACAAAGAGAAGGCATTAATAAAAGGTGCTTAGAAACGAATAATCCCTGTCGGTGGCCGGTGACGTCGCGGATTCCAGAAGACAGTTGATTATCGTAGGACGATTCTTAAGGAACGTGGAGATAGAGTAAACAGATTTCCTCGTAGTTTTAGTAGAATTAAATAACCTGTATAACTCCAGATCTAGCGTATAACTCAGTCTGTTTCTGCGGTAGGGAGTCAAGTTCAAAAATGTATATCGAAAGAATCCTCTTGTAATTATGTTACGACGTTCTTATTACAAAGAATTAAGTACACTGGGACATATTTTTATATGCACCATATTTTGCCCTTGACTACCATATGAGTATAAAACTTGCCATGCTACTTGATCTCTTTACGAGTCTTGTTCTCATAAAGCTACTAATTGTAGGTACATGATTTTGTCTACACATACCCAGTATCCTCTCAGTTACTCAAAGGTTAGCAGGAAGAGATCCCTTACAGGGATAAGTTTACTTTTGTACATGTTTGCTTTTGTTGTATAATGTTTTGTTTGTTATTTCTATGATTTGTGCAATTAAGTGTTTACTACGACTACTATCTCTCTCGCCATGCCCATGGAAAAACTTCCTTTAACAGACTCTTTTCACCATCCAAAGGATGGTGCAATGACGAACCCACCATAGTCGGATGCAACGCAGCTTCAGCTGCAGTAGTAAAACTGTGTCGCTCTTACTCCTGAAGGAAAACCTTGTTTAGTTATTTGGTCCTCATGTTTTTTGTATTTATTTATTTAATATTTATTGCAAAAATGGAAAAAAACTTATAGTAACAAAACGCGAACTTAACGCTATAAGACATTCTCTACCAGTCAAACTTGAGGCGAAGCGGAAATATTGTAGGTGGTGTATTAACAAAATAAACACAAAGTAATTTAAACAAAGCATATTCTCATAAAACCGGTCATACGAGATTATGAAGTGTTCTTTAGTGTGGCGAATATTCTCATAAACAAATAAAATACTAAGAATACTAAAATACACATGTAGGTACATAATATTGACATGAATACATATGTATATTATACATACATGTATTGATAAATTATATAAACCGAATATATTTAATTTATTTAAGTTTTAATCCGGCTCGAAGGACACTTGGTAAACAATGACCCGCTCATTCAATTCTTACTACATTTCAAGTATTTACGATGCATTTCTAGTAACTTTATATCAATGCCGCTAACTCAGAAAAATGCGTCCACAGAAGCAAGAGCGAAAGAATGAATATTACAAATGATTCAATTTGGAACGTTTTTTGCGAATCCAAAGACTCGGGATTTCAGGAAGCATTTATTCCTGCTTTTGTGTAACGGTGACAGGAGAATCATGTCGAGTTATAATTATTATCGTTTTATAAATTACTTATATTTTGTTGAGTTTTCTTTTGTAAGGCTGAGTCTCCACTGAGACGAAGATCAGCAGGATAGGGCGGTCAATCGTATTAGTTAAAATCCACATCTACTTTCCAATCCGCTTCAATGGAAATAGTCAAACGGGGATGAGCGGAGCAAAATCGACCAAATATTCGTTGGAATCCGCTTCTCATCTCCGCAAGACTTCGATGGAAATAGTCAAGCAAAAGTAAGCGAAGTGGAGAGACGTGAGGGAAGCGATCAATCACATTTGTGAAAATCCATTTGCTTTACATAGCTGCTTTCATTTCTGATTCAGGATAAATCCACAAGGCAGTGAAAATTTTTAATACGTCAGTCTTTACCAATGCTTTTGTGTATTTTCAAATTAATGTCTGGCTCTAAAAGTAGTTAGATATGTGGACATTTCACTCATGTGGATTTTGCCTTTTTATTTTTTTTTCAGCTGTTTCAGTCAACTCCGCTGATCTTCAGCGCAGTGGAGCCGCAGCTTTAAGCACGAACTTAAAGACGAACATAACATTGTCATCTGTATTGAGGAGAATATTTGAAGACCCTAATGGAGATCGGTAGTTTGGACATTGGTTTGTGCCAGCGCGTTTTTCGTTATTTAGGCTTACTTAAATAACGAAAAACGTGCTGTCTGTGTATCTCCTAAGATATTGGACATAACCAGAAGGCTAATATGATAAATATTACACACTGGCTTCGATAAAAAAAGTTGAAAATTCACGAAGCCATATTAAAAAGCTGGAATAAGCTGCAGGTAACTCTAGGAACTTCAAGAACGTTGTTTAAATATCAAAACTATTTGAAAAACTTTTGATAACTTGCACAGAAATACAAAGTGTAACAAATTAAGTATCGTAATAAACAAAATATTTGAAGGTTATTTTAGGGATTCTCCACGTAGTAATCTTAAATTGATGAATACAATTTTACGTTTCCCAATTTTAAAATAATTTTCCTTAAAACAGAATCAGGTCGCAATCCTCAATGCAATTTTTGCAATCCACGTCCACACAGAACATGGCACATAAAATACTGTGGTCAGTTCAGCACATTTATTTAAGGAAAATAAAACTGAATTCCTGATTCAATACATTTTTAAGGCTAGAAATGTTTAAATTCAGCGAGCGATGGGAACTGAATTCGGAATTTCCTGGCACTCGCGGCAGTCAAGTGTTTATCCGCTCACTAACTATTTCGAGAGTAGCGCAAATAAAACCGAGTTTGCCCGCACAAAGCAGTACCATTATGCTCAATTTAGGTATTGTTAAGCTTGTTATATTTTACGTTTATGTACAGAATGCATGCTGTTTGTTCGCGTTATATGCTGCCTTGATAATGCATGAATATTTGACATGTTTCGGAATAGATTTCGGGTCAGCATGCAATCGAAATAGTGATTGTCTTGACTGTGATTGTTCTGACGTGAATCGAATAGCGACAATAAATTAGGTACGCTTTCTAGATAACCTTGAAAACCATTATGTTGCCGTCGATATTCAATAAGGTACTAATCAATGTATTATGGTGATCGTTTTACCTAAATAAATCAAAATATAAGTGTTTTCATTACATTAATCGGGACGCGTTATCATTCTGCCTCTCAAAGTATTTTTCTGCATACCCGGAAATCCATAATAATTCTACAGTTAATAAGCCAAATGCTTAAATCGTACAAAAGAAACCAAAGTTTACAAAAGTTAACTTGAAAAGAACGTCTTAAGTAAATGTGAAGATATTTCCGCGACCAAAATTTCCTTCATTTGGCTTACATGTTAAGCCTTCTCCAGAAATCAGGAGAGCACGTTGGCGTAAGGCCAAGTTCGAAACTCGGTCTTTTTACATTTAATACTCTTAAGTTTGATGTAGTGGACCAGACTTATTAGGTTCGAGATTAATACTGTTTATTTTGGTAAGAGGTTTACGTGAAATTGCTTTCAGGGTGATGGGAGTTCGTGATTTGGAAGTTCTTGTTTCTGAACGATGTCGCAATTTCTAAGGGAAACTGATGAACTTTGAGAAGCAATGCCAGTAACGGCTTTGACTTTGCCCGTATCGGTGCAAATATGTATCGAGCTCTTCGTCTTTACCGCAGCGCTTGTAGTTTATGCTTGTTGAGCTTTGACGCTCGCTTTAATTAATTTAACCCAGTTGAGGCCAGTGTGGACTATAATGAACCAAAGAAGTAGTTATAGCATATTGAAGCAATCGATACGTTTTGAATTATTTATTGTAGAATAACAAAGCTTTAATTGAACTTGCCTTTAACGGATAAACCAATCCTCGGTTACCCTTAAGCTATTAAGGCGACATAACAGAGACTTCTTGTTATGTCGCCAAAATAACTTAGATTAATAATGTATGTTAATATGTATGTTAGTTTGTAAGGTACGTATCTATGGGCCTTCGATGCCTAAAACTAAATGAATTATTACTATTCTGTAGCCTTGAATGTTTTGTATGTCAAAAAAATACAAATAATGTGCCTTAGAAGTGTTTAGTAAAATGCAATAAAATTTTACTATAATTTCTGTGAAACTTACAAATACATATTAAGTATGTTAGTTTCTACGAACAAAATGTTTCAGTGAACCAGAGCATTATGTCTGCATTACGATCGAGTATCAAAAAGATGTTTTGAGTTTACCACGCACTAGTGGTTTAGGCTCCTAAAACAACGTACATGATGGCAAAAAATCGTTGGCATAGTTTAAATTCAATTAATGTGCTAAAGAAAAAAGGATGTAAGAGGGGCGTCTGTTGGCTCGTTGGGTAGATGCAATTCGCAAGTCGCAAGATTGTGGAACACTTCTAGGTTAGATAGGCTCAGGATCGGGATGAGTGACGTACCTACTAGAAGTGAGGCCAATGCTTAGCAGTAAGAGGAAAAAGCTGAAATATCGCTGTATTTTTACTGTAGTTTTTTTCGTAAAAGATATTCTCAATTTACAAATAATTTCATAAAATATTTTATTCTCTCTGCGTAACAGAATATGTTATAAGCATTCATGAGCACGTTTTTATTATGTCCACGTCGTTTGTCAGCAAGACAGAGGCGAGCGTTAATTTGACAAGGGATCATTCCTTACTATGAGACCGCGGCCGTTACGACCATACCATGAGTTGGAAAGTAAAGGATAAGTTAGGTTTTACTCGATGCATTCTATCGCGCTCGCACTGACTCATTGGAGCGAGCGCGATGGGCTCTTTTATGCATCGAGTAAAACGTTACCGAGTCTTGCAAAGTCATGGTACGGCCACTGGGGGCTATCATGATCTCTTAAATGCGGTTCAGGAACCTATGTTCAGGGGGGTTACTATGATGTACTAATGCGGTTCAGGGATAGAGATATACGACTCGTATAGCCTTATCCCTTTCTCTCGACTTAAACTGATTCGCATTACCACGTCATGGTAACCCCCCAGGTCCTAAATGGAATCGCATTAATAGATCGGGGTAGCCCTTCTGAACTCGATTGCAAGTCGCAATGTTTTGCAATGTTCTCCATACCCTGGTTGGTAGCGACATGACTAGGTACCATCAAAACCGTAGGTCCCAATTTAAATGCCGGCGTGCTTATCACGAATCCATATGACATTCCTTAGTCATGGCTGTTACGCAATACAATATTATAATAATCTATCTGTTGTTCAGATAGACTATTGTACCGGGTGAAGATCGCAGGAGTCCGCTGGATGCAGGTGGCGCAGGACTGGTCAATGTGGCAATCTTTAGGGAAGGCTTATGTTTAGTCTTTCGGCTAATATGATGATATTCATTTAATATTATTATTTCATCTCTCTACAATATAATCCTTAATTTTATTGACCTTGCATGGGGGTGTCAAACCATTTGTATATTTTATTTATTAAAATTGTGTAAGCGCTCGTTTCACACTCACCAACTTTTCATTTTGGCAGTTTGAAATCGAAAACTCAGTGTTGTCTTTAGAATTTTTTTCTGTGATAAAATATGAAAAACATCGAATTTGCCAACTTACAATCCCTCTCTGATTTTTTTTTCGCGTTTGTGTTTGCTTACCTATCTATAAAGATTACAGGCTACAACATTCTTAGGGTAGGTAACACCACCAGGTAGGGAAGGGTTTTTGTATGTAATAGGAGGCAAACGAGTAGAGGGGCCGCAAGCGACTACGGCCACCCATGATCACCTGCATCACAAGTGCGTTTGCCGGTTTCTTAGGTGGATTAACGCTCTTTTCAGGTACCTTTACCGGCTAGTCAAACATTACCTGGCTGAATAAAAATTCCTGATAGAACACTGAGAGATATGCCCCTTAGTAAGGGTCAACGTTACCCTTGCGTCGGAGGACTGGCATTATTACTTGGTACCCTGTCAAAGTTTTTGGTAATTATCTGCACGGACAAAAAAGATAATTATGGTAATGATACTAATCGTTGATTGGACCTGCTACATTGTTTTTAAATTTTGATACTTTTGTTCAACTCGCAAGCAATATGACTTGTTATGATATTTAGGAATTGAAATAATACGTATTATTTCATAGGATGCTTTACATGTGAGGATGTTTTTAATTAATCTGGGTGGTATTTTTTTTGTCTGTGCGTTTGTTTACTAGCTTCCTGCTTTGAACACCGAAACCGAAACCACCCTTGGCTAGTCTGTGGCCATGAGTAAGCCCATTTGAAATATAAAAAAAACAAAAAATGAGAGTTACCAGTGGTATTTCCAAGCCGATACGGTATTCTAACAACATCAAAGAGCGTAATCCCATCTGTGTCGCCGACAATAACGCTCTCGTGATCTCGCTATGGGATGGTTCATATGCTACAGATATTTATTAGCCATCAGCCGATTTATTATTTTCCGAGTAGTAAATAAAACAGTTAAAAAATTTGCTCACCGGACGATTAATTAATTGTGTTGTGGATACTACTTAAAGCGACTCTATGTATAATATTTTTTACAGTATTTCTCTTAAATGAGTGAATCAACTCTATTTATGTCTGCTATTGCCATGGTTACGGTCGCCTGATTCACTCTGGTTTTATGAAAAATAATGCTACCTACTTCAAACATGCAAACATGCATGTAGTCCGTGTTTGTATGTGGCCAATGGGCCACATACAAACACGGACGGTTAAGAAAAGGGCTTATTAACACCAGAAAAATGCACATTTGCATAGTTTAAGTAGCATAATTTTGCATAAAACCAGCGTGGCTCAGGTGACCGTAACCATGGCAATAGCAAACAAAAAAAATGATTCACACATTTACAAACAGAACAACCATGACCAAGTAGTACATATTTGTGTCCCTATGTCCTCTATGCCCTACTCGGGATTTACGCCCTCACCTCCAACTTCGTAGATAGGGTTAGTACTAATAGCTATGGAGGCTAACAAATAAGTAAATCATTATCATCATATTAGCCGAAAGATGGCCACTGCTGAACCTGCCTCCCCCAAAGGTTGCCCCTATGACCGGTCCTACGAAACCCGCATCACCAGATCATCAGTCCACCTTGTGGAGGTCTACCCACGCTGCGCCTTCCGGTACGTAATAAGTAAATGCTTAGGATTAAAATTGTATACGACCAATATCCACTGTCTCGCCTTGGCACGGCTTTGCATCCCCTGAGTAATGCATGAATCTGACAGGTAACTGTTCAAAAGTTCATAACTAGGAAACTAATAGGTCCCCGTGGTCTCGATAGCCGTAGTAGATGGCTCCCTAGGGCATGGACTAAATAACAAATACAACAGTGATCGCCCGCCACGTTAGGTTCTGTATTGAATTTACTTATCAAAGATTTGACTTTGCTGTTTTAAAAAGTGTAGGTATTGTGTACGAATATTCATATTTTTTCACAAGATCACAGAAGTTATACCGTGTGTCAATACTGTCATCAATTGACGGGGTTTTTCAAATGGCGCTTAATTATGACCCGGAAGCAATTTTTTAAGATTTTTGGATCAGTAATATAGCCGTGTGGTGACGGCAGTAAGAATACACTTTGTCACCACCCCAACTCCTCCTGCGGGTGTCGTAAGGGATTGAAGTGTCACTGACCCTTATTTGATAAAAGATTAATGATGGGCAGCAGCGTCATCATAGTGGAGTCATTACTGCGATCGCCAACCCGCTTGCCCAGCGTGGCGATTATGGGCATTTACATACCTCCTAATGCGTCTATACGCATAGTTAATAGGAGAGGCCTACGTTCAGCACTGGACTATCATGGGCTGATGGTGATGATGAATATAGCTGTAAATATTTGTTATGCCAGTTACGTCATCTGCTTTTGAAATTAGGGGAGGTAGGGGAGGGAAGGGCAGTTGGGAGACATGGGCACCCCCTTTTTTATTTTTTTCTTGATTTGGTAGTTTACTTTACCGACTGGCAACACTATTCATCCATAGACTATCTGTATTTTCTGTCAGTTGTGAAACACAAACACGTTTGAAGGTTATGCGCTCGTAAAAGTAAATATTTTGCTGCGGTTTCGGATTGTAATAAAGAGAAAACTAATTAAAGGTATGTGTATTTTCTATTATTTATCTATTGTATATTTACTAAACTATGAATTAAACTGAAATTCAAGCCTAAATATGTAGATTTAAAAAAATACCGGTAACCTATGTCGAAAATGTATACGGAGGGAGCAATGGGCATTTGGCGCGCGGGTGGTTTGGGCATGCCCAATGCTCCCTCCTATTATGTTCAGTATAGGAGGAGTAGAGCCAATATTTAAGGTTTATTTTTAATTACAGAAAGATGCCGTTTAAATTCAAAAAGAAAGGATTGCGACGGGAAATTCCTAAAGATTTAATATTACGAGCCATAGAAGAAGTATCAAAAGGTTCAAAAATAAAAACTACTGCTGATAAATACGGAATCCCTAGATCTAGTTTGCAACGGTACCCAAAACAAGATTCCATAAAGGATTTTGGTTTCGATTATTGATATAGTGTAATAATAGTTTATTTGTTAACTAATTTTTGAATTCCGTTATGGATATAAAGTGATTTATAGGCCGAGCCCAAGCCTCCCACAGGGTATGCCCAAGCCTCCCTACCATAGGGAGCATTGGGCACTTTTGACTTAGTTTATAAAATATCTCGTAATGTTGAAACTGATTGTGATTTTTAAGAAATCTCTTTAGTTATATCTAGCCAAATATGTGGTGCAATAAGAATTGGCAATAAAAGTTGATTATCTATAAAATCTGTTTTTTTATGCAATAAATAGTGAAAAAGTGCCCATCCCTCCCCTACCTCCCCTACCTGTTTAACTTGAGTATGTTGCATTACATTGCGGGCTGAATTTTAACGTATGGATATTTTTATTTTGCTGTAATTTTCCAATCAGCTAAAAGTTTTTATTATGTGCTATTCCGTACTTTTGTCGCTGTAAGTAAGCTCCCATGGAACAAAAAGGAAATAAATTAAAAATTGACTGCAGATTTTAACAAAACACTAGAATTCAGAATATGTAAACGCAAGTACTTATAGAGTTTTCCATTCGTGACCAAATATATTTATGGCCGCTACCGCAAACAACGACACAACTCCAAAACTTTAAAACGTCAACACAACATTATAAATTCAAATAAATGGGCATAGCGGGCCTCGAGCAAAATAGCATCGTCCGTAAAGCGGCACCGAGCCCTTTAATATCATAACCAATTTACCTAGACACGTGTCCCTATTAAAAATGTACACCTAATAAGCATATCAAGGGGAAAGTGGTTAGCCTGCAAGGCTCTACTTACGTCAGACACTCCACATTCACAGAGCCGAGTGCGATTTTATGATCCGTGAATATCGCGCAGGCATTTCTAGATGTTCGGATCACATTTTTATTGTTATGGAAATGGAGTTTCCCGTTAGTTGGAATTTCAAAAGGGTCGATTAGGACGTCTGGTTTTGAAGGTTGTGTACAATACGGAGTTCCCCCCTTATTTGTTGGATGTTCCCTCGCTTGAGTTTCGATGCATGCCTTTCGGGTTGAAAATTTCACCCTTGTGATTTCTTTAAACTTCTATTGAAAGCGTGCGATCGACTGCGATTTTGTGTTTGTTGTGAAATTGAAATATCCTTTCATGCTTCTGTGAATGTAGTTTTGATTACTGGCAGTTTTTAACTGAATTTCAAATGCGATGACTCGATTTAAATCAATTTTAGGGATTGCTGGAATAACGAAACGCACTGATGGGTAACAAATGGAGCCGACAAGCAGACTTGGCTCGCTGCAAACTATGGAAACGACTGATCAATTTTTATTGAATTTTCCGTCCAATATGAGCGACGAGCCGTTATTGATGGTCGGTCCGTGACAAGGCAGGAGCGCTAAAATGTCAGCAGAATCTCAGTCAAGGAATATTAATACTCGAAAAAGGTTACGCTTAACTCAACGCACACATGTATAATTTTAAAACGATTTAATTCTCCGTCATGAGTTTAATCTGACCATGTCTGCAAGTTTTAATACAGTCACAATAGACTGAAGAATGAAGTTTAAAATAAATAATAAGTTGAAATAAAACTATATAAATGGATTAAACCGCGTATATTATAGGTAATAAAATTGTACTACATCCTAACGTTTGAAAGTTCAATTTAATAAAATACTGTTTCATGAGTAAGCGGTTACTCTGTTTCATGAGTAAGCGGTTACTCTCTTTTAACATAATTATACTCTTTTATTTAATTGTATTTGGTATCCAAATCAGTTACATACATCCACAAGTCCACATAATTTCCTATACCTACTATGTAATGTAAAGTATTGTTTCAAAATTATTACTAATAATTATTAAACAGCGGACCCCGGAAAATATCTAAATGTGTTACATTTTAGCCACTCGATAGATAAATAAAATTATTTTTGATCCAATTTTTGCATAACTTTTGTTTGATCCCTATAAAGTGTATGCCAGCAGGGCATTACAGCATTCATGGAAGTTGATTAATATGCCTCATAAACTTAGAGTGACAATCTTTTCATATAATGAAAATTTGGTAGTATTAAAGACGACACTGAAAATACGCAATATTGGTGAAAAAGTTAAGTAAGAAAAGCTCCTGATCAATGTATGGATTTGTAACCCGTCTAGGTTTTATTTTTTGCCCTTTAAACATGTACTTGTATTGTTTATTTGAATAAATACCTAGTATACTATATACACTGTTAGGTGAATTAACTTTTTTGCCTATACCTAGTTACTAATATAAATATTTTGTGAAAATAAATGTCATCGAATGAATCTAATTGAAACAATATGTTTGTATACATTTTATGTAAAACGAGATTTCCTAGCCGATGTCGTTTAATAATAAAAATAAAATAATAAATAAAATTAATATCAAAGATATTAACATCTCAAACAATCAACCTAGTCCCACGGTCAGCTCTAAAAAGGCTTGTGATGTGGGTACCAGGGAACGAAATATATAATAGATAGATACTTAAATACATAGGCAGCCATGACCTAAGAACAAACATTTATAATAAATAAAACCACACATAATGCCCTCTCCGGGATTCAAACCCGGAACCTCCAGCTTAGTAGGCAGGGTCACTACCAACTAATGGATGATATTATGCTATTAATTAATACTAACCATGCCCATAGAAAGAAGTCTCACTAGATTGTTAATCAGTTCTTCGACTCGTTGTGAATACATATTATATAGTAATTCTTAAGATTTCCTGACAACTTATGGTGACATTTATTCTTACATATTTTTGTTTTTGTTTTTATGATTATTGTTTATATTGCAGTTAACGTTGTATACATATATATATTTTAATAATGATCTTAAAAGTAAACTAAAATAATTATAATTAGCCTAAAAATAAAAACCTTAATTACAAAACTAACTAAAATATTTTAACTTAATATTAAATATAAAAAACCTCCCTAAGGTCCCCTGCCTCCGGAAAACTCCCCAAAATGCTGGCGACATTCCCCCTTTGTAGCGCCAAACCCAGCCTCTGGACAAAGAACGACCCCGCCCTAGGATCGCCCGAGACTCCAATCAGCCGCGCCGACACTTCCTTGACTACCCTTTTAGTGTCGGAGGACCACGGACCCAGTGTCTCCATAGCAAGCGCGGCAAACTCGTATTCGTTCGTTAAAAACGCATACTTGCGGCGCTTGAGTGTCTGAGCCTGGTCCGCGGCTGATCCAGGCCTCCGAGCAGACCCTTCAGCGTAGGACGGCGCCAACGTGTCGACGCAGGTGACGTCCCACACCAAGGGGCGACCGAAACTCCATGGCACGAGAGTGCAGTCGTCAGGTCTCTTGCCGTCAACTGCCGAAAGACCTGAAGGCTCCAAAGTCGCGGGAAGAGAGGCGGTGCTAAGAGCGCGGCGGACCAAATCGCTTAATGTAGAATGCCTGTAAAGGCGACCAGCGCTCATCCTGCAGGACAGGCCATGTCGACCCAGAGCATCCACCGGCTGGGCACAGCGACTGCAGGCATGGGATTCACAAATTTTTAAGCCCAGGCGCAAGCAAATCGCAATCCGGAGCGCACTCGGCTCAAAAACGGTGCCCAAGTTGCGCGATGGCAGTGCGTGCAACCAACACCCTGACTCCTTTTCCGACAGAGCCAGGAGCCTGGCCCGTTCCAGGTGGTCAAGGCAACCCTGCAGGAGAAGCTGATGCCGCGACCTGACATTATACACGTCCCACGCCGCTTGGCTCGACTTGTCCTCCGGGACCTGCTCGGCGGAATGGTCTGCCGCCCACGCCGATTCTGCCTCTGCCATGTACGACACCACTACGCTAGCGGTTGAAGGAGTATGAAGAATACCGCCAACGAGAGTGCATGAGCCGTAGACAGATGACAAAAACGCCGGAAGCGCCAATTCCCCCGTCAACCGGATACCCAATCCACCAAGCTTTATCGGGAGGGTCGCCTGAGACCACGCCGGCAGAGTAAAACTCACATTTAAAATTCTACTAACTGCATCCTTCAATAAACGGTCCACGGCTTCTGTAAGTGAAGGAAACTTCCATACGGGAGCGCAGCGTAGAATATACAAAAACCGCGGAGAGAAAAGGCAGAGGCGCAACAGATAAATTGCCATGTGGGGGTTAATTTTGAATAGCAGGTCCGAACACCTGTTAAAATGTTCAATTTTGGAGTCTATCAAAGCCGGCAAAGACTCTTCCAAAATCGGGGCTCCAAGAAGTGTTAGGGTAGCGCGAGACAAAATGGCAATGTTTGGTGTGAGCTGCTTTATGTCATCGATAAAAGATGTCCGAAAGTCGGGGGAAATGGTGTCTGAAATAAACAGCTCACACTTATCAAAATTTACTGTAAGACCAACTTCCGCAAACCTATCAATAACCGTTTTTAAATTGGTCAAAACAGCTGATCCACTACCACCGATAATGCCATCGTCGAGGTACCAGCAGTTCAATTCGGAAGTAAGCTGGGTGATTATCGGGTGGATCCCTAAACTAAAAATCACTGGACCTAACGGATCCCCCTGCTGGCAGCCCACAAGAGACGGAATCTCATTTTCTTTGTACATGAGACTCGACGCCGAACCGTAACACTGCCATAGATATCCATAAATTTCAGGAAGTTCACTCTCTACTTGAGCCAGAAGGACGCCGCGGTCTATAGAGTTAAAAGCGTTGCGAACGTCAATCTTGACAAGAACCTCAAAATTCTGGCTATCCAGGAAAGTCCGGGTCGCATGTACCGCTCCCTCACACCCCCCCTTAAGGCCAAAACCCAACTGGACGGGCCTGAACTTCTCCGTCAAACGAGAATGAAACTGACGACAACAAATCTTAGAAGTAAGACGCCGAAAAGTATTGCCAACGGCAATGGGCCGAATACCCCCATCTTTTTTCTTTAAGGCAATCAGATTAGCTCCATACAACACCGGAACCACCTCCTGACAAACCTTGCCGGAGAGCATTAGATTCGTCAACGCGGTAAGCTCATCCAGCAAGGTTTCACCGGCATCCCCCGCAAGCGGGCCAGTCAAATCCTTCAAATGTTGCGGCGTGAGACCATCTAAGCCGCCAGCTGAGCCCGCCGGGAAAGATAAGACAGCTTGCAAAACTGCATCCCTTGTTACCTGAAGAGGCTGGTCCGAGGTAGATGGCGATCGCGGTATACGGGATGGCAGTGAGGACGATGAAACGGCGGGATGTTTATCCAGCAACGCACTGAGTACAGCCGACGAATGTGATGCCAAAGTGTCACTAGAAAAAAGCAACCTAGTTGCGCCTTTTAAATTGCATATATATTTATTAATCTGACTGTTGACATACAAATTAAAATATTATGTATTAGTAATGTAATATCTTGCGGGCATTTTGGATCAAACTGTAAGTCCGCAAGAGTTTGTGATAAATAAAATAAAATAAAAATAACTGGTACCGGGTAGTCCTACACTTGGTTTTGTACATAAATCATAATTTCTTTGCGTTTACCATGCGTAATCCATCCCTCGTAAGCGACGTCAACATATTGTAGACCAGTAGCCGTATCATGACTTTGCAAGTATCGGTAACGTTACGTTTTACTCGATACATAAAGCAGGCCATCGTGCCCCAAATATATCAGTGCCAGCGCGATGAAACGCATTACGTACCAAGTAATACCTAACGTATCCTTTACTTCCCAACCTTGGTTCGGGTACGACATGACTTAAAACCACTTTCAAAACAATGACTACCGAATGGCATAACTCAGTTAAATATCGTTTTAATACAAATGTTAACATCTGCCGTGCAATTCCTAAACCACAGTAACTGACAAAAGTCGATTTTGAGATAATAGCAAAAAACAGTTATAAAGTAATATATTTTCCAAGATATAATAGTTATTGAGATTTTTTTTGTCCAAAATGAAGCATTTAAATCATACAATATGATAAATAAAAAAAGGGAGTGACGTCACGGACGGTAACACACACTGTGTACGCTCGCGCTTAGTTCAAAATTATCAATAATTTTCGTAACTTTTTCCTCGTTCGAACCCTATCGGAACGTGCATCGACGGTCGCTTGCGCTGTGCGAGTGTGCGCAAATCGAGGCGCGCCTGTTATAGTGCAATTTAAGCAGTTTTAATTGTGTACGTGCTATCTGGATTGATTTTTACGTGTGTGGGTAGGTTCGATAAGAACGAGAGAAACAAGTGTTGAACATAATAAAATAATTTATATTTGGTAATATTTAAATAGACTATTTACAACATATTGGAACTTACGCTAAATTTAACTTTAAATAGTACTTAATTATAATTAAAATTATTAGTCTACACGGGCTTGGTTATCAGCGCCATCTAGTAGTACTCGGGTGAACAACGAAAGCTTCCAGCTGAGATATATTGATCGTTGGTCAAGATGAGCGCTAGGTGCGTGACTTGTAAGAAGTTCATGTCGACGAAAGATGGCGCTACTTGTCCAACCTGTCGGCCCGCCGGTAACTCCAGCCAGGAGACTGAAGTCATAGGCCTGCGTCGGGATTTTGACATATATGCTGCGGAACAGCGTGCGTTCAGGGACGAGATTCGGTCCACCCTGAAAAATTTGGCGAGCCGCATGGACGAAGTCGAGCGCAGGCTGGATGCCGTCGAGAGCAGGGCGGCGGTGGTGGACCCCCAGAGCGACGAGGTTGGGCAGCTGCAGCAGACGGTGGCGCGTCTGCAGATAGAGCTCAATGACCGAGACCAGGACGCGCTTCTCTACGACCTAGACATAGGCCATGTCCCTGAGGTTAAGGGTGAAAACGTGGTGCACACCGTGACCGTTCTTGCCGCTAAGCTCGGCGTCAACCTGGAGCCTAGCGATGTGGTGTTCGCCGAGCGAGTCGGTACAGCCGCGCGGGGCGCGGAGGGCGCCGCCGACGGGACGGCCGGGGAGCGCCCGCGCCCGCGTCGCGTCGTCGTCCGGCTGGCGCGGCGGCAGCTGCGGGACGAGTTGCTGCGGGCCGCCCGGGTGCGTCGCACGGTCACCTTCGCTGACGACAGCCTGCCGGGCCCGCCGCGTAGAGTCTACTTCAACGAGCGACTCACCCGCACCAACAGCCTGCTCTTCCATCGGGTCCGAGATGAGTGCAAGAAGCGGCAGTGGAGATTCGCCTGGACGAAGAGGGGCCGTGTGTTTGCACGTCAAAACGACGGCAATCAGGCGTTCGTTTTTAAATCGGACGCTGATTTGCTACGTGTTTTTGGTAGTAGTGAAGTTTGACATGTTTGCCACTATTTATTTATGTTCCGGGCTGTGTGGGTGGTATGGCAGTGTAGCGCTTTATATTATATATTCTATTTTGTATGGCAATATTTCACTTTGTATATGTTTTATTTTTTATACTATTTACAACTATATACTAAATTATAAAAACAAACTACAATGTTATAAACTATATGTTATTATTATTATATTAAAACTATTTACATGTTATCTTATATTATCTTGTGGACTATACTATGTACATGACTCAAACGAAACCGCTTGCTATATACATTACATCTCATAAGAAACTTAAGATCGGTTTGTACAACGCAGGTTCCCTTGGCACGAATCAGGATAACGTCATAGCGGCTACTCTACGGCAAGATGTTGATGTGCTTGCGATTAACGAGACTTGGTTGAGGGAGGGTGAGGAGGGGAGAGCTCCGGTGTTGCCGGGGTACAGGTTGCGCCACATACCTAGACCGCGCGGTACACGTTCGCGTGGGGGGGGCGTAGGGTTTTATATACGACGGAATTTTAATGTCCGTACACTTGCACATCCTGTCGACCCCTTGCATAGTTCCGTTGAACAGATGTGGTTAACTTTGACCACATCTGGGAAAAAGTTAATCATCGGGACGGCTTATCGACCACCCTGGATGGACATAGATTTATTTTTTGATGCGATTTCTGACACAATAAGCTCAATTCCGGATTACGACAATTTAATAATATTAGGTGACTTTAACATAAATGTATTAATAAATAATGACTCAAAAGTACTTAAATTAAATAATTTTTTAACCAGTTTTCAATTAGCTCAGTTAGTGTCACAGCCAACGCATTTTACAAACAATAGTCAGACGCTGATCGACTTGGTCTGTACAGATTTGACAGTAAAAAGTACAACAGTGAGCCATGTAGGATCGCTTTACGGACACTGCCTCGTTGTATGTGAATTTAATGTTAAATCTGAAAAGCCTAAATCAATTTGCTACGTTTACAGGCCCCTTAAAAACATACAGCTGGAATATTTCAACAGGGACTTGCAGTGCATGAGGTGGGATTTAATGTTAAATTTGGATAATGTAAATGATATTGTTAGAATTTTAACTGAACATATATTGCTATTATTTGACCTTCATGCACCTGTGAAAAAAATCACAGTCAAAGGAAGCTCTCACCCCTGGATTACTGAGACTGTAAAAAATATGATGCGGTTGCGTGATAAAGCTGCTGCTGATTTCCACAAAAACAGGTTGGAGAGTAAGAAACAGTATTATAAGAACCTGAAATCCATAGTAAATAAGGCTCTGTACTATGAAAAATCTGCTTATTTTAGACAGAGTATAAATGAAAAGATACATGAGCCCAAGTCACTGTGGAAAAACCTCAAGTCATCCTTACTGCCTATTAAAAACACCGATCTGCCTGAATCATTCAGTGACCCTAACAAAATAAACATGCATTTTTTGAACTTGCCGGGTACTTCTGCAATTTGTATATCTGAACTGACATACTATGAATTTCATAGATATAATGATTCAGTTTTTCACCTGAGCCCAGTTAGCTCTGATCAAGTCATCAAAGTTGTTAAATGTCTCAAATCAAATGCTGAAGGATGTGATGGTATAAATTTAAGCATGCTATTATTAACTCTTCCTAATACAATAGACATAATTACTAATATAATAAATAAATCAATTTTGACATCCACATTTCCTGAGCTTTGGAAATTAGCAATTGTTCGGCCGCTACCTAAAATCTCTAATCCATCTGAGCTTAAAGACTTGAGGCCTATCAGTATTCTGCCTTGCCTTTCCAAAGTGTTGGAAAAGATTGTGTGCAAGCAACTTACAGATTATTTAGAGGTCAATAATATATTACCTGATACTCAGTCGGGTTTCAGAAAGGGACGAAGTACAGTCACTGCCTTACTTGATGTCACCAGTAACATATTGTGTTCTCAAGATCAGGGTATGTGCACACTATTGGTTTTACTAGATTTCTCCAGGGCTTTTGATTGTATCAATATAAATCTTCTCATATCAAAGCTTAGTTACTACGGATTTGACAGTAATACGGTAAAATGGTTTGACAGCTATCTCAATAACCGCAACCAGTGTGTAAAATTAAACCAGACTAATGGGTTGGCACAGATCTCGGACCAGGCAAGTCTCTCACGAGGAATCCCTCAAGGGTCGGTGATCGGGCCAATTCTTTTTATTTTGTACTCTGCCGATATCGGCAAACACATCATGCACTGCAGGTACCATGTCTACGCTGATGATATTCAAGTATATATTTCTTGCAAGCCAGGTGAAAGTGATATTGCTATTGATAAACTTAATCAAGACCTCAGGAGTATAGCGTCATGGGCGAAAAGTAACAGTTTGTTGCTTAATCCTGCCAAAACAAAGTATTTAGTCTTTGGCAGTCGACAACAGCTAATTGGGTTTAATCCAACCGTTAATGTATCACTGATGGAGCAATCTGTTGAACGTGTATATGAAGCTGGTAACCTAGGTCTGCTCATGGACTGTGGGCTGCGCTATGAGAAACATACTGCTAATACAGTTAGGAATTGTTTCTACAAACTTAAAATTTTATATAAGGTCAGGCCTTTCATAAGTGAAAATGTTCGTATCCATCTGGTTGAATCACTTATTCTTTCCAAACTGAATTATGTAGACACTGTTTACGGCCCCCGTCTTCTCGTAAAAACGAAAAAGCTAATACAGCGTGTCCAGAACGCCTGCGCTCGCTTTTGCTTCGATATTCCTCCGAGAGCACATGTCACTCCTTTTTTAAACAGACATAGTATGTTGAAGATGCAGCATCGACGAAAACTTCATCTTGCTTGTCTTCTTTTTGGAGTCCTGAAGTTTAATACACCAAGATATCTCTTCGACAAGCTCACCATAAGCAAGTTGCGTGAGCGCCGACAAAGTGCTATAAAATTGCTGACACCGCGACATGCTTCGGCAGCTTTCCGTGGTAGTTTCCAATATGTTGCAACTAAATGTTGGAATAATATCCCTCCGCCAATCAGGGACCTGCAAAATGTTGTATCTTTTAGGAATAAGCTAAAGAAATTCATGTATCATCACCAGCAATCGCAGGAAACGTTGAGTCATGATACAAGTTGTCTGTAGATGTTTTTGTATTTTATTAATTGTACGTATAATTTTTTCTATTCTTACCGAACGTCTTATGTCCCATCTGCACTGCCTTACCACTCGCTAACCATCATAGCCATAGCCATAGATAGATTAATAAAATTTCATTTACTTTTACATTAAATTTCGTTTAGGTTTAGTCTGTGTGTAGTTAAGCGTGTGTTTTTCTGTTCCATAGCGCGCCCATTTTATTAGTGAGTTCTTGTTTTGTTTACGGCTAGTTGGAGGATTTAGTTCACCAAGCTTCCGCTAGGGCGCTAGCCGCTAGACAAGACAAGCGCTGTCACTGATAAATATGGTCGCGTTCATGGATAAAAATTGTGTTGTGTATAATTCGTGTTTTATAAGTGTATAATTTTTCTATTTTTATTTTGCCTTTTGTCTTTGTTTTCTTTTTGTATTTATTTTTCTCTCTGTTTTGTGTGTTATCTGTCGTGGCATCACCAAATGGGCCCTACGGAAGACCAGCGCTGGCTTTCGGGCTAGCACTACGCTGAGTTGGGTCCATTTCGTGATGCACCAACTATTCTTTGTTAATTGTTTTATATATACTGTTTTGTCTTGTGTGTCATGAATAAATGTTTATTATTATTATTATTTCCTTTATTGATCTTTTCTCTTAGGCTAGGTGTTTTATAAACATGTCTATAAAAGTAAAATACAATACAACATACAAAAACAATACAAAATATAAACACTTTATAAAAAACCTAACCTAGGGTGCCGCCGGCAACGGAGCGGGCCCAAGCTGCCGGTGGTTAAGGTCGCAGAGAGAGGAACCGACGGACTATCCGCGCCGTGTCCAGGACTACCGCCTTCTGCATCTGACCCTTGATCCAGCCATCTAGCGAGAGACTCTTAAGATGTTGGTCGAGACTCTTCGCTATTAAACCGTTCGCTGTAACGACTATCGGGACTATGATCGTCGAGTCAACATCCCACATGGCGGTTATCTCGTGGGCCAAGTCTAGGTACTTACTGGACTTGTCCTTCTCGGCCTTCACGAGATTCTCATCATGGGGGATGGTGACGTCGACGAGCACAGCCCGGCGCTGCGATCGATCTACCAGCACGATATCAGGCTTATTGGCTACAATAGTCCTGTCCGTGATGATAGGTCGATCCCAATAGAGCGTGGCACGACCATTTTCGAGAACTGGTGCAGTTGTGTACTTATAGTATGGCACTTCGACGTCCACAAGGCCGTATCGAAGAGCAAGCTGCTGGTGTATAATACTGGCTACGAGGTTATGTCTGTGCAAGTACTCGGTGTTAGCAATCTGAGAACAACCGGAAATAATATGCCTGAGTGACTCTCCGGGACGGCGGCATGCCCGACAAATGTCGACCGTACCGTCCTTCAGGATATATTTCCGGTAGTTATTCGTCATGATAACCTCGTCAGCAATTGCACAGGCAAAACCCTCGGTTTCTCCGAAGAGGTCCCCGAATCGTAGCCAGTTCACCGACGCGAGCAGATCCATGTCAGGTCCCGTGAGGGCCTTGTAGAACCGCCCGTGTAGCTCCTTGCTCTTCCATACCGCCCTGCGGTCCTCAGTGCTTAGTACCACAGGTCTGCGCCAGTTCTCTTTTGCCAAGGAGAGCGGCGTGAGGTTCCGGTCTACTGCCACCACGTCACGATGCATCCCGCACTCATTGTTAAGAAAATAGTTTCTGAGATTGTACACCTCGTGGTTGTGGAGGTTTTTGGCATTTAGGAAGCCGCGGCCCCCACACCTCCGCGGGATGTACAATCTCATAACTGATGAGCGCGGGTGTAGCATTCGATGTGTGGTAAGCAGTGTACGGACCCTTCGATCCAGGGCGTCCAGCTCGGTCTGAGTCCACCTTAGTATGCCAAAGGAGTACGTGAGTATGGGCATTACCCAGGCGTTGAAGGCGCGCACTTTGTTGCCTCCTGACAAAAGACTGTTAAGTACTTTTGTAAGCCGGCTGAAAAAGCGCTCCTTCACCGCCTGTCTAATTCCTATATCTTCAATACCTACCCAGAGACTGTGACATACCAAGGTATTTATAGGTTTCTGCTTCCGAGATAGATCTGAACGACATTGTCTCAGAAAGCTGTAAATTTGTTGAATTTACTACTTTCCCCCGCTGCACATGCATAACCGCACACTTATCGACACCAAACTCCATATTGATGGCACTACTGAAAACTTCTGTGGTTCGCAGTAGCTCCAACAAGTCTTGGCTATTTGGCGCAAATAATTTGAGATCATCCATGTACAGAAGGTGAGAAATGACTTCACCCTCTCTCCGAAGCCGACAACCTAGTCCTGAATCCTTCAGCAGGGTGCTGAGGGGATTCAGAGCTAGGCAGAACCATAAGGGACTCAGACTGTCACCCTGGAATATGCCTCGCTCGATCCTTATGAAGTCCTGCGGGCCAGAGGGGTCATCTCCGCCTCCTGGTTGACGAAGGACTGTGGTCCACTGCCCCATACACGCGCCGAGAAAGGATCTTAAAGCTGCATCAACTTTATACAGCTCCAAGACCCTCTTCAACCATGAATGGGGCACCGAATCATAGGCCTTCTTGTAGTCAATCCAAGCGGCGAAGAGGGCCCCTTTGTTACGCCGGACTTGCTGGCAAATAGTCATGTCGATGAGGAGGAGCTCTTTAGTACCACGGGACCCAACCCTACATCCATTTTGAGCAGAGGCCAGAACATTGTTCGCAACAATGTGCGTGTTAATTTTTGCTCTCAAAATGGATGTAAGGAGCTTGTAGAGTGTAGGCAAGCACGTGATGGGTCGGTAGTTTTTCGGTTCCGTGGTACTACCGGACTTGTAGAGCAGGAAGGTTATACCTGTTGTTAAGGAAGGAGGCAGGGAACCAAGCTCAAGGGCTTGTTGGAATTGCGCTGCTAATCGCGAGTGGGAGCACCGAAACCATTTTAGCCAAAAGTTGTGCAATCCGTCCGCTCCAGGACTTTTCCAGTTCTGGGCAGGGCGGATGGCACAAGTTACGTCATCGGCGCTGATGGCAACAGCCTCCATAGGTTCGATGCTCTCGCACTCACGCTCGACAACGTTCATCCAATCGCCCTCGATGTGTCCGACGGGCACCGACCAGATGTTACGCCAGAAATCAGTCATGGCAGTAGCATCCGGCAGATGCGCGTCGGACAAATGATGATCGGTTCCCTCCCACCTTCGGTATAACTTCCTTTGGTCACTTTGGAAGAGACGGTTCTGTTGAAATCGATCCACACGCTCTCTGTAGCGGCGGATACGGCTTGCCCATGCATAAACTTTCTGCTTCAGAAAGTCAATGCGCTCTATGAGGTTGGCCATGTAGTCGCAAGGCATGATGCCCGTTCCCGCGAATGCCTGGTTCACAAAGCGCATTACTCGGGGGCGGCTATTGCCCCCCCTGAAGCAGATCAGCTTTGCAATGAGAGTCCTAAACGAGTCGATACGACGCTCGATCCGCACTTGCCATGCGGGGACACCCCCGGCGGTCCTAGGTGCACGGTCAGCGTCCGGAAACTTGACTCGAGCAACACGGCACGCCGCGATGGCCCCGCAGTACATGATCGAGTGCGTATCGTCCAAATCTTTACTGGATCGTATGTACGGCTCCAGTAAAGCGTTTAGGGCTCCCATTAATGCTAGATTGCGTCTATTCATGGGCAAGCGTGGTAACCGTGGCCTAGAATTGGGTGTGGAGCGATATTCCATAATCGTCTCTTCCAAAGTCCTCCTCAGATGCTCATCAGTTGCAGTACTTACACTCTGACTCGCGAAATATTCCTCATCGGCACTAATATTATTATTATTATTAAATACGTACTTCTGCATTTTCTAAAATTAAATATGTGTTTTTTTCGAAATTCTGTGTTTGTACTGCGCTTTTAAAAACAGGGAAAAATATAACAATTACTAATTAAGACACAGTAAAATGACCACTTACTGCACAAATTTTGCGTGCTTTTCAGAGATAGGCGGCATTTTACAGGTTAAACTACAGTAAAAGGGACTAGTGTACTGTAATTTAACTAGTATTTTGATTGAATTTTCGTGCTACGAACTTCATTCACAGCAGTAAAATATAGTTTTTTTTTATTAAGTAATTAAAATACAACAAAAATTTGTAACAGTATTACATAATTTTATTATTAAGAAATTCAAACACGCTTATCAAGTTTCATGCCAATGTGAGACACAGAAGGATGTAAAAAACGATTTAAAAGTTACTTGGAAAACACAGTTTATTTAGGGATTTGTCGTCAATAATACAAAAATTAGACAAAAATTAAGGTTTATTACCACATTTTCTTAAGAAATAAAATAACAATCAACTTAAGGTACCAGTATCGGTTGTAATCATAGCAAATGGCACATTATATTTAGCCTTACATTGATTTCAATGAGTAAGCTCACGACTGATTATGGCGTAGCACTTCTACGATTAATTTTAATAAATTTCATTTCTTACTTATTCGTGTCAGTTATAAATCAAAAAGTCTTTAGAATACTGTATATTATAATACAAAACCCTATAAAATAATAAATTGTCATCAATTATGACCTGTTACTACAATAGTACTCCGCTCCTGGAGTATATTTAAGTATGACACGTTATAGGTTTTGTTATGTTTTTTGGAGAAAACTAGGAAACAAATTTGGTTCGTTAAGGCACCCTGTTAATAAGATAAATAAATGAAATCTCTTTAGTCATAATTCTAGAACCGCCGGCCGGTTTGTGGAGGCCTTTAATAAGGCCATGACAGACAGTGTTAAACAAACATCTTGACAGGATATTACTGATGGATGATGGGATGATTATTTAGAAAATAAATTATAAAGTTCTTTTTTATTCGGTAAATGTTTTTTTTTTATTTCTAGTGAAAGTTAATTGTTTTGATGTTAAATTAACGGTCCCTTAAATATCCGTGACTAATTTAATAACAACGTATATATATTAAGTAGCAATTCATTAAAGAAATGATTAAGAATTTACTTTCATATTTTATGTTTAGCTTTGAATTTAAACTAACATAAAGAAATTTGTTAAATGCATCTGGAATTACCGTAAAAGAAACTTAAACCAAAAAGTATGTAGCAATCTTATCGAATCCCAAAACAGGTAAATACAAATTTCTAAATACTCGATTATTGACCGGTATTGGCGGTATTCGTATAATTCATATATGTATAATCTACTTCATACGTTACGGTGAGGTACCGCAATAAAGAACAAATGTAACAATATTATGACATAACGATGATATTTGTTGGCAAGGCATTGCTTTATAAAATGATACCGCCGCCTAGAAACCATAACTCGCATAGCTAAATTAAATGTGTACAAACTAAAGAGAAGGTTATTTTTTTTGTCTTTTAAGAACCTAATAATTAGGTAATAATCAGTGATCGGTTTTTTGGATTCCCCCGGCGGGTCTCCTATAGTAACTTGAATAATAAACTTTAATTATATTGCCATATTTCTGTTTCATAAAATATGCTCTGGTGTGTATAATACAATAGTGTTAAATATTTTTTATAGTCACACCCGTATTTTTTTATACGCGAAATCCCGCTAGGGGGAATCCAAAAACCGATCACTGGTAATAATATCTTTATGTGTTTAACTATATAAGTTTTTACTCGTTTATCAACAGACGACACCTTAGTTGTTTGAAATTGTAAATGGGTCAAGAATTATTTTACTATCTTAAACAGGATGTTCTAACGATATCACTATAAGTTATCTTCAAGGAAGGTCCGAGATGGAACTACTCGTAATTCGAATTTGCCACTTAAAATAAACGTCTAAATGCAGTTAAAATAGTCAAATAACATAAAAATACTGCCTAAACTGCAGCCCCTTGGGGTGCTACTGTCCTTTAGCTAGTATTATTGCTATTGAAAGTAATACAACATACAGCATAATGTGTACATTCATGAACTTGTTACTGCAGTTTAGATGGCTATACGATACTTATTTGAACAGTATTGTACCACTTTAAATATCGTTATTTTATTCCTACTGCGTCTTAACTAGTAATTATGCTTATTAATCTATGAAACTGGAAACGCAGTACAACACGTTTAGCATAAAAATTGTATACTGTGTTTTAATTAGTTTCTTTATAAATGAGATACTATGAGTTTACATGCTAAAAACCATGAAAATCTACACCTGTACTGCGTTTTAGTCAGTATCGGCCCAAAATCCGTAGCCGTAGACCATTTTACTGCGCTTTATATTGCATTGTGCAGGAAAAACTAGTCACTTACTGCTTTTAGGGTTTCGAGTTTCCATGTTCCAGTTTTCCAAATTAAAAACCGATCGATTGGGATTATGCGTTTTGATTTGCTGATTATAGATCACCAATAAACCAAAAATCGGAAAATTGGCAGTTACTGTGGTTTAGGAATTGCACGGCAGATCTACCCGATCTCGCTAAGGCTATTTTAGAAATGACGCAGAAACTAGTACTTTTTACCCCAATTGCGCTCGAGTAGATATCGGTCCTTTTAGATTCAAACGACGTAAGCGCCACTGACGTCATGGCGCTTACGACTTCTGGTTGTAAAGGTGTGGATATCACCGAGGTGCAGCCATACCTCCCCTCTTGACCCAAGGGCTATTCGCGTTTCACGCTTGACTCTCATGCTCATCTTTTATTGTTTTTTGATCTGCTCTTTGGCATTTTGTTTACATTGTGAGCGAACGAATTTCGTGGTTTTACTGATAGGACAGATTCACAATAACACAGCATAATGTTAGTGATTTTATTTCTATAATATTACTACGCCGTGTGTTGACGGCAATAAGAATACATTTTATCACCACCCTAACTCTTCCCGCGGGTGCCGTTAGAGCCAACTAAGTGATTGAAGTGTGACCATTCTTGACAGAAGATTGAGATGGACAGCAGCATCATCATAACTAGTGAACACATTACGAGTACTGCGATCGCCAATCCGCTTGGCCAGCATGGCGATTATGTGCATTTATCCTCATGCATTACCTACACATAGTTAATAGGAGAGGTCTACGTCCAACAGCGGACTGAGGTAGCCGGAAGATGAGGTAGATATGTGTTTTGTTATGTCAAATAAAATAATTATGTAGGTATCGTGAGGTCGATGATATTATGTTCTGGTAAGTGAACACTTGTTTTGTTGATGTTCCTGGTGGTAATATTTATAATATTACTTGTAAGCTTGGCTGTTGATTTCCTGCCGTTAGCCTGTAGTTGGGCTCTCTCGGAAGGGTCTCAACGGAAGATCAGCGTCAGAGTCCTCAAGTGTGCTTCGGCACGAAACTGAGTATGATGAACCTTTTCAGTTACGCTTTATAAAATGTATACCAATTTCATTTTATGTAATTAGTTAATGAACGCAGTGATTCACGGAAGGTCGTCTGGTGTAATTGGAAGCACAATGGATCGACAAACCAGAGGAAGCGGGTTCGAATCCCGTGACAACCAGTCTTTCGCAGTTGATTTATTCTATGGTAAGCACATATCTGTTACGACATTGTGGGATTAAATTAACTATAATTTTAAATTAAGCGTTATTGAATAAAGTTCTTATATTCTTATTTCCATAATTATTACCTATAGTTTACATCCTCCCCCAGTGTAACCAAGTGGTATCAACCGCGCAAACAATTCAGGACGCAACGCACCTCATAATCATGGACATGGATAAATCAGGAACCAACAGGGCATAGATTAAATATTCCAGCCAGCTGTATTCCCATCCCACGCAAGCACAGTAGATCTTAGAGACCAGTAAACGATGCTTCAAGCATTTTAGTGTACTTAGAGACAAACAATTCAACAATTTGAGCCCGAACTCGATAGGTTTACCTACGTCATTTCGTTCCCAAATTCTTGTGGCCATCTTTCGAGTATATCCAGGATACTATTATATTGTATTGTCATTGTCATTTCAGCTAAATCGGAAACCGGGAAGATCTTTAACTCGCAAGATTTTACTACAAATTAATATCAGGACCGGGTGATACTTAATATAATAAAAGCTTCTAATGAAAACTTCTTCAGAACTGCACCCTAAGTACAGGGAGTTGAAGTAAAGGATTCTGTATCCAGTAAAATACAGCCGCCCTACTGCGAACTTCGAAATCCGCAAATTTCGAGGATTTGTCTCTCTAACTCTAATGACGCCTTCGTTAAAGTGACAGAGAAAAATTCTCGAAATTTACGAATTTAGATTTTCGCGGTAGTAGGCCTGTGCAATCAATCACCTGATAAATAGTCCATATCGAAATCTATAATAAGGAGTATCATCGAACTATTTCGATATGGCTTTGCTTACAGATGTCTCGGACATGTATTTATTGAAACATTAAGTACATCCAAGCTTTAAATTGTGTACCGATATTCAATCTAATTATGAATTCGAAAAATTTGTTGGATCCGAATCCAAATTCAAATTATATTCAGCATTAGACTGTGGATAGGCTGATGATGATTCTTACTTTTAAGGCCCTTTAAATGTCTGATGCCCTGTTAGAAATATCTCGCTCTCATTCTGTGCCTTTTGGAATAATATATTATGCGAGCCGGCTAGCAAAACATTATGCATTCATGCATTGCTACTGGGGGCACTCGATAACTTTACAAGCCATTTCGACCTCTATTAATTTATAGGAGCTAGTTTTGTTAGTACAAACTAAAGTAGGTAACGTCAACCAAATAGATTTTCTTGTAAGTATGTGTTTTTTTCTTTATGAAGGTATTGTTGAGTACTTAGTTACTGTATTCTTACCTATGATGGTCCAGTGTTTATCTTGTACCGTCACGTTCTTAGAAGTATGCAAGTGACGCGTAGCATGATAAACGATAAACGACGACAAACGATTAAAATGGGACCTGTAGATTTATGATGGTACCGCGTCTAATCGTTTATTGCCGTCACGTTCTAACAAGTGTGTAAGTGGGAAAATGACGCGTTGTACGATAAATCGATAAAACAGGACCATCATAAGCCACCTGGCCATGGACATGGGATAAAAGGTCTCCGCATAGTGTAAAAACTCAACGGCATCTCGACGAAATGCCAATTGAGGTCTCCGCATAGTGTAAAAACTCAACGGCATCTCGACGAAATGCCAATTGATATTTAAACTCTATGTCATTATGTCCTATATCTAATAAAAAAAAAAAAAAAGTAGTGTACGACGAATGGTCTACGCGTCGTACACCATTCCCGATTGCCGTTATACCTTTCTTCTATAAATATAAATAAAAGCTCGAGCTAACCTGAAAGTTTCGTAACCAAAGTCTACCGTTAGGTCTCACAAATAGCGTGTACAAAGACTTTAAGTCAATGATAAACTCCATAGATACGGACGTTAAATTATGAAGCGAAGTTTTGCGAATTGTTATAATAAATTAGCCAAGGAAAACGGGCTTGGTGTGCTATAAAAATATCTGTCTACTAAGCAGACGTAAATAATTGTTATATTGTTCATGAACTTTGTTTAGTCTATCATGTACCTATTAATGTTTTTTATTCATCTTTCTTATGTTTACCTATTTACCGTTCCATATAAAGCTCTTACGTCAACCAGACGTTTCGCAATTTTGGCAAACAATTTAAAACATTCGTCATTATCTTTAGAAGTAGTATATAAATAAAATGTTTCAGATGCGCATTTCTTTCTGTTTTTGAATCCGTAAACCCCCAGTAGTATTTACATTTAAATAACACCGCTATGCGATGAAGCGATTGTTTTACTCTTCTTACTTGTAACATTTATCCCATGTATTATGGCTTTAAGGGGTATTTCCAATCATTATCACTACCTACCTTCACAAGCCTTCATACAATTCTGGAGGTCTCAGGTTCAAAACCCGATAAAAATATTTATTTGCGCAGACAGAAAATACATTTGTTTCTGAGTTCCTCGATGAGACAAAATATTTAATAAAATAGACTCATTAATATCTACAGTCAAAGTCTGGCGACTTTGATTATATCCTATCAACAATGCACTGCATAAAACACAAATTGAAATCCCAGCAAAAAACTAACCTCCGCGGTCGAACATCTCATCAGCGCAACAAATGCAATGCGGGCGTAAAATTTCATTACCAGCCACCGATCCATCAATCCCAATGATTGATGACGTGTTGAAACTTGTTGTGTTAAACATTGATACTTAACGCCTGATTAGTTTAAGAATGAGAATCAGCCCGGCAAGCACATCATGGGCGCGGGACGACAAAAACTGCGACATAGAGTTTTCTCGAGCTATGTCACGAATTGGTAGCACAACATGTGCGCGAGATAACGCTGACTCGCGATGATCTATCAAAGCGACATAATTATTTCGCTTGAAAGTCCCACGCGAGATATCCTCAAAATTCGTAGCACAAGTGTACCTTGAGCGATAAAATACATTGCGTTTTAATGTCAAAATGCGACAAATTGTCGTCGAGGTATGAAGGTGGCGAGAAAGTCGAGAAACACATAAAGTTCGTAACGGATTGCAAATTTAAGCTTTCAGTCGAATTATTATTGTAGCTATGAGCTATGTATTGTGTAGTTATGAATAATCTGTTTTAGTACATGCGTTCTAAGGCATTATTTAATGTTTTAATATTAACAAACTTCGTTTCATTACCTACCCTACAGTCGATACCCTACAGTCGAAACACATAAAGTTCGTAACGGATTGCAAATTTAAGCTTTCAGTCGAATTATTATTGTAGCTATGAGCTATGTATTGTGTAGTTATGAATAATCTGTTTTAGTACATGCGTTCTAAGGCATTATTTAATGTTTTAATATTAACAAACTTCGTTTCATTACCTACCCTACAGTCGATACCGTAAGGTTTGAAGACCCATGTGGTTCAATAGAGAATCAAATGCTAGTAATATTTTCAAAACCAGCGGTTGTAAAGAAGAAGTATTAACGTACCTACCAATGCTAATAGTATTAATTGTGATAGCGATGTTCTGTGTAGTATACCGTACAATTACGCAGCTATATTTTACAAGTACAATATAATTAAGAAAAGCGGCATTTGTACACATAATCTATATAGGAAAAGATAGATCAGCCTCTATTAGTTCACGGCTGCATGGGCAATGTCCTTTCCTTAGCCTATGCGCATGGACGCATTGGAGGTTAATAATATATACCCATAATCGGGAGTAGTGTGTCCACTATGATGATGCTGCTGCCCATCATAGTGGACACACTACTCACAATTACCCATTGATAAATAAATAGTCAATGACACTTCAATCCTTTAACCGATTCTTACGACACCAACGGGAAGAGTTGGGGTGGTGACAAATGTAATCTTACTACCGTCTCCACACGGCTATTAATAACGCGTATTTTAAACAAATAAAAATATATATAATAAATAATCGAGTATGTATTTATTACAAAAAATGTATTTATTATAATAACATGTATTAAATACTCAATGTAACAAATACAGGGTGTTTTTTTTTCGACCGTTCAAATTCTACGTAGTGAATGTGTAGGTCATACTGACCAACTTTTACTATGGGGACAAAGTCGAAATCGCGAAATGTATGAAACAGCTGATTTTTTTTTCGCGATTTCGACTTTGTCCCCATAGTAAAAGTTGGTCAGTATGACCTACACATTCACTACGTAGAATTTGAACGGTCGAAAAAAAAACACCCTGTATTTGTATTGTAAAGAACAGTTGAGCCAAACAAGTTTACAATCACAAATATATTAATAATTTAATTAGGTAATAAACGCCTGTAATTTCTGCTCTATTGTAGACGATTGTCTGAATTGAATGGGCACTTTTATACTTTGCCGCGGAAGTTCGCGTCCACGGCGTTATATTTCTTCCACTATGTCAAATGTGATTTACTAACATAAATTGTAACAACATGAAACCTCATACATATAGTGAAAAAATATCATACACCCATGGGCTCTAACTTCAACGATATGCTTTAAAACCACCCAACCAAACGCAGGCGCCACGAGCTCGGGCGCCAAGCGTACTCTTGTTGTTCACGACGAGCTGCAGAGCGGGACCCAGCAGCCGCCTTCATGGTTGTTGTGGAATCCGATTTGCTGATTGCGAACCTTTTCGTCAGTTTGCGCCATATCTTTAAACAGTATGAATAATTGGTAAATACCATGCTTTATTGACAGCTACGCAAAAATAACCTACAGATCAAATAAATAATCGTAGTATGATTTTTACTATACATAATACGGTCCATTCATCCTTACTTGTCTTATCTAGTAAACAACCTTCTAACCTAAAAGTACACGTCTTCTGTTGTAAATTGCCGTTTCCTTGATTAAAAATTAAGCAATTTTCTAATCACTACGGACGGACTGCACAAATACGAACTCAGGTATTTTGGTATAGCCAAATATGGCAGTTTACAACAGAAAACGTGCACTTTTAAGTTAGAAAGTTGTTTACTAGATAAGACAACTAAGGATGAATGGACCTATCAGACGTGATGTATGTAACTTAAGGTGTTACTTTTCTTGACCATACTTCATCGAATCGGTATTTCATCGAAATACCTGCTGGTAATTCGAAGACCCGATATATTTATTTTTTGGAGTTTGACCCAATTTAGGTACTTCATCTTTTCCGGATCCACATTCTCCCTCTGAAAACTATGGGTTTAGTTCAACGACATCTTGCTTTGTATTATGATTGGGCTCCGATGACTGAAATATAATTCATTCATAACATAAATTTTTAATAAAGAACTATGAACATGAATTTCAAAAAATATACGGTTTAAATGTAAATAATCGTAACTAACATCCACAGTACCTAAGTAACGTATAAAGAGTATAAAAGGCTATAATTAACTTAAATTTTACGTTCATGACCCATTTAAAATATCGCCACCAAACACAATCTACAAATGTCATGTGACAGATTATTATTATGACACTTTGACATTTTCATATTAAAATGTCCTATCTCTTTATTCTTTATACTACGTGAACGAGACAAAGTTATCGTGACTAGAGATGTTTCATTTTTAAAGCTTGCTGTTCACTCATCATTCAACATTACGAGTATTTATACCGATTCAGTGTTGCTAGGAAAGAAAAGTTAGTCCCACACATAAATGGCAACACTTGTTATGTCGCCCGCGAGATGACTCTTTCGCATGGAACTAATTTCTCGAGCTGTTAACTTGTGCTACCAAAATCGAGAAAATGACGGCTAGAAATATAAATTTGACAGCCGCGACATGGCTTTGTCGCAGCGCGAGCTATCTCGCGCTCAATGATGTGCTTACCGGGCTGGGTGCGATTGCTTAGGGAGCAAATTGTGTGGAAAAACTGACCCGTTTCAATCCATTGATATTTCGTGATACAACTCACAAATAACTCTATGTTTAAAAGATGCAATAGGATTGAAATTGGGTCAATCATCGTATTTTGTTGTTATTCTGTCACGTGAACCAGGGGACAAAAGTCGCTCGTTAGAAGTAGTTCCTTAGAAGAAATTATCCTTCACGCTCTACTAACATGCTTAGTGGACCCACCATGGAAAGACCACGTAACTGTCGAATTTATCACATTTTTGCAAATTTTAATGCTATTTTAAGAGTGACGCAGGAGAGCGTCATTACTAAATAATATACAGGGTGTTTTTTTTTCGACCGTTCAAATTCTACGTAGTGAATGTGTAGGTCATACTGACCAAAAAAAAAATCAGCTGTTTCATACATTTCGGCCGGCGTAATGCCGCCAATTTGTATGAAACAGCTGATTTTTTTTTCGCGATTTCGACTTTGTCCCCATAGTAAAAATTGGTGAGTATGACCTACACATTCACTACGTAGAATTTGAACGGTCGAAAAAAAAACACCCTGTATTATCGTAAACAACTTAAACTGTTTCATGAAATATTTTGTGAGTTGTATTTTTTAAGTAGTAACACTACTATGTATACCTATATTTAAATTTAAACATCAGATGTCCTACACCAAAGAAAACATACCGAAATTTACCAATGCCGGAGATGGGAGTCGAACCCACGTCCTCAGCATAAACCTAAGCTGGAGTGGCCGAGTGGTTTAGGCATCAGCCGCGAAACCTGAGGATGTGGGTTCAAATTCTACCTACAGCATTGGTAAACTTCGGTATTTATTTCTTTGGTACATGTCATCTTATAGTTAATGTAATAGTTATCAAAATTTAAAACATATATTCAGTACACAGTATAATACAAACTAATAAAATATAATCTTGTCAGACTTCATTAATAGCCACATACATGAAACATTGACAAAATTATGTTGAACTGCCTGCCTTACTACTTAATTGGTCATCGCTTAATTTAAAATCTTGCTTTTGGGTCACTTACCTATATTAAGCGGATTTCACTGAGTTATATAATCCTTCATTTGTTTAAATTCAGCCTTTAAAAGTGATAAAATACTAAAATTGAAAAGAAACAAGTTTTTTTAGTTTATTATCAAATAAAAAATATACATACAAAAAAACTTACTGCTTGACCCAAAAAACCATGCCGGGTTTATGGGGGCCAAGAGCTACTATGTAATATAATAACAGATTAAGTATAGGTAGGTAGTGCAAATGCTAATAAACATGATTAACACAAATTCCAAATTCAATAGAGGTTTGCTCATGAATGGAGTAAAGACAGAAACTGAAATTGTATTTTATATTTTCAGTGACATAAAACGAAAGACAATAGCTACATATAGGTATGTTTAAAGACTTTAAAGTACGAGTAACTATGTTTTTCTTCGTTCGACATTTATTTTAACTTAATACCCAAATGGAATATTTCAAAAGGACTGCATGCGCTTTATATTTTTTCACAAGCCTGTCGCACCTACGTCTAAGCTTATGTTATCTTTGTAAAGTTTAATTTGCATATAAATGGCTTATTATACAAAGTGAAATTAACTTCCCATAATGTGTTGTTCTAATACCACAGACCACTTATGAGTAGTATTAGACATATGGTAATGGAGTTGAGAATTATTCATAGCTTTATTACAAGCTTGCCAACTTCACCTTCATAATTCAAGTCTAGTAAACAGAAGATGTGCATTTCTCGTGCATAGAATGTTTATGGATTTTCCTTGAGATGGAATGGTTTCCATACAAGAACCAATTGTAGTATTTTATAAAGTCTACATCTACTTTCAAATATGATTTCTACTAAATTAATAATAAGAATCAGGCAGTCAGTTGTATTTATATGTTTCGATATACAAATATTTACGTTACTTGACATGAACGCTTAGCACATGATTGGTGCGACAGTATGTCGCCCCGAGATAGGCTATCCGTCCCTCTTTTATTAATATAGTTAGTAATAGACGGGAAATCTATCTCGCAGCGACATACCGTCTCGCCAATCATGTGCTAAGTGTGATGGTACGGCTATAGAGCGCCAATTCAGGAGTGAATATAATTCTTGTTTGCTCAATGTCAGAATAGCGGAAATTTATAAATGGGCTACTTTTTCACTCCGGTGACACTGAAATCCGAATTCTGTACGAAAGCCTACTCTACGAGTAAAATGGGCTTCAATAATAAATTGAATAATTTATGGGTTTACTGAAGCCTTTTTACTAAATCTACTTGTTTTAGTATTCCGTCAAATGACTAGCAGGGTAGGTACTTAATAAAAGTGTTCCCACAATATTTTATGAACACCTTTTTATGCTCAGACCGCCGACTTGAATACTAAGCTTGTCACAGCTGTCGGGCGAGCAATTACAGCAGACGCGAATTCAAGACTCTTTATCTCAAACGTCTTGTTTTAAAAACGAAATAAAACCTTTCTTTTGCTCGGGAACACCCGCGAGCTAATAAGACATGCATTAAAAGCGTTTAAAACGAAACGGAACGCAGGCAACAAAAACTGACACCAAATGCGGCAAGAAGCTGACCTGTGACAGGCAGCATGAAAAACAAAATTAAAACAGTCATAGTCTGACCATGAGCAAGCAATTTGCGACCTTAAGACGACGATATAAACAACACCGCCGGATTATGAATTTAACTCTATTTTTGCAAAGGTGAGACCGTATTTCGAACGTCTTTAGGTGTAAATTATTCAGACGTGGCTGATCCAGGACGCTCGGTTGACTCTTCTTTTTGCCGTAAGCCGTCTTTGAAGGCGAAGGAATTATTTAAAGGGCCGGGATCAGAATTATGGCGCGACGTCGTTGTTGCTAGATTATGAGCCGGATCATTTTGTTGGTGGTTTTTTAAGTGATTGGTGTAAGCTAAATGCCGTCTATTTAAAAACATGAGATGGTTTTTTTGATCAAGTCTTTTTACATTCATTCTTAGATTGAAACGGTGCAATCTTAACTCAATAAACTTTGCTTTGAACTGAACAGCTTTCTATTATTTCATTATCATCTATATAACATCATCGGCCTATGATAGTCCACGGCTGGACGTAGGCCTCTCCGATTAACTATGCGTATAGACGCATTATATAGAAGGTAAATTCCCATATGCCACGCTGGGCAAGCGGCGGATTGGCGATCGTAGTAATGTGTCCACTATGATGACGCTGCTACCCATCATCAATCTTTTATAAAATAATGGTCAGTGACACTTCAATCCCTTAGTCGACTCTTACGACATCCGCTGGAGGAGTTGGGGTGGTGACAAATGTATTCTTACTGCCGTGACCACACGGTACCCGTCACCATAATAATAGCATAACACACATCATCAGCCTATTTTAGTCCACTGATTGACATAGACCTCTCCTATTACACATTTTTAGGATATTACTATAAATATCTTGACAGATAAGGGGATACTGCCGTAACCGCTACACTGATCAAGCGGATTGGCGATCGCAGCATAATAATTATTGTGTCCACTTTTACACATCACTAATAACTTCAATATCTTAGTCTAAAATCAGTCGTGATTTTAGACTAAGATATTGAAGTTATTAGTGATGTGTAAAAGTCCACTGGAAGAGTTTTGGGGTGGAGACAAATGTATTTTTTTTTCGCCGTCACCAGCGACCACATAACATAAACTTATCCTTTTCTGCCCTCCGGCCGGCAAATAGCACATTGCCAACCGCTGCGCTAAACTAAGTTGCCGCTTGCCGGCTCCGTTGAGCAGAAAAATAATATACACACCTCGGCCGTTAAATGGGAAAGCCTCGGATCACATATTTGTCGGCTTCGGCTTCGCCTCGGCCTACAATTACACGTCATCCGAGACATTTCCCACTGAAACGGCCATGGCATGAAACTACTATTTCTCAAGTCGAAAAGTACAGAACTATGTAATAAATTTATTTATCAAACAAGATTTAATAAAGAAGCAGTCTCTTGTTACACATTTCATTTAGTTCACAGAACTAAATCGATTTCTATTGTGGCTATGCTTTACTATTCAGCGCGCTATTTCAAGCAGCTCCTATCCGTCATTAGAAACGATTTCTGTAATTGCTTAGCGTTTAAAAGCTGGATCGATTAGAATAGTTAAAAACTGTATCGATTTATAAACAGGAGTTAGGTTACGTTCTATTACCCGGAATAATACTAATGTGAGATGTTGACGGCTAAGACTAATTTTGAAAATAAGGACAGTTTCACTTTAAGGGACACCCAGTTACCGTGAATTAAAAAAGCTTAGAGGTAAGGTCAGTAAGGTAAAGTAAAAGGTCGTAACGACAATTGAGTAAGGGGCATTTCTCCGAGTGCTTTAACCGCCGTGATTTCGGTGGAAGCCTTATCAGACGAATCTCGTGAGAGATGCAAGAACTTTTGGATATATTGGTAGACGTAGTTGACAACTACCAATATATCCAAAAAATGTACGAGATACCCACGGAAATCTGGTAATAATGTTGCCACCGAAGTGACAGCGGTTGAGACGCTTGGAGAAATGGCCAGATAATATCACTGATCAACTTTTTTATAATATAATATCGCTTAAGTTGTAAAATTAACACCAAATCGATTTTAATTTAATTAAATTGTGTGCTTGATAATTATCGTTATATACTTGACAAAATTGAAGTTTTTTTTTCAATTTCACGCTATTTGGGTGTCCCAAAAAGTGAAAAAAGTCACAAATCAAAATATCAGAATGTTTTTGAATTACTTTTATGTATTATTCGAAGTGCAGAATAGATATTTCATGTACTTGATATTGTTTTACTTCACTTCATCTTTTATCTGCAGATAGGGCATAAAATAGCGGTGATTATGGAGAAAAATTACGGAAAAATTCGTCATGATGTCACAATCCACGCGGTATTGAAGAAACGATTGCTGATTATAATGGCTTGCTAATTAGTTCAGCTGTTAAACTTTTATTTCAGTAAAAGTGCCTTGATCATGGAACCGATGACGGGTGGGGAAGAAAGGTTGTGTCGATCTGAAGAAAAAAATATTATTTCCTGACTCATAGACATCTTCACTTACAATTATGACTTACTCCTAAACGTATTTTGTTGTTGAAGCTAGAGCTCTGAAACATATGTATAATTATTTGTTAATGTCAATAATTCAATAGGAGAACTACAAAAGTCGTCAATAATATTGGAAAATCACGTTATAGCATTCTTACATTTCAAACTACTTAGCATTCACGTTTGAATTAAGTAAACGTCCCTTAAATTGATCAACCCTCGTAAATAGGCTGAAGTGGGCTGGTTGGATAGGTAGGCTTTGTAATATATAAGTATTTCTATAGTCGTTTCCATTTGGAAATTATATAACGATACCTTTAGTGAATATATAGTGACCAAACGAAATATAATGCCGCAGAATAGATTCACAGCGTGTTTCACACTACAGGAGCTATATACAGGAACAATATCTGTCTGTGAAATAAGATCACAGAACATGACAACAGGTTTGAATGGAAGCATAAATTATTTATGATGAATTACAACCCACTATAAAATCATGATGTGAAAAATTTTATAAACTCAGGGTAAGCTCTGAATGCGATAAAAAAGTCGCTTCAGCAGGAGAGCAATAGTAGTCAAAGGAATTGGATGGTGGATTTGAATTGCATTTTGTATATTTTATTGTGTAGACAACCGAGTATTGGTAAGCGAGTATTTTGAAAATGATGTTGATGATACATTAACATACATATTGCAGTATGATCTCTGTTGACATACCAGAATTTTTGTCCTTGCTCTAAAAATATAGTCACAGAAAAGGCCGTCTCTAAAATTACTAAAACTATAGGAATTCGGCAAATTACATCAATCAGGTAGTCTAATGGCAGAGAGATAAGGCACCAAAAGGATTAATTCCTATCTTGGATTTAGTAATTTTTTTCAAAGTAGGTATTTATTTGGTCATAATCGTCAGCCTATGTTAGTCCACTGCTGGACGTAGACCTCTCCTTATTAACTATGCGTATAGACGCATTAGGAGGTAAATGCTGGGCAAGCGGATTGGCGATCGCAGTAATGTGTCCCCTATGATGACGCTGCTGCCCATCATCAATCTTATAGAATGGTCTGTGACACTTTAATCCCTTAGTCGACTCTTTCGACACCCGCAAGAGGTATTGGGGTGGCGACAAATGTATTCTTACTGCCGTCACCAGACGGCAATAATTTTTAAAGTATTTCGTATTTTTTGTTAAAATGAGATATCTAATGACTAATGACAGGTTCATGTTAATGTTCACAATGACAGATCTACGCAGATTCATAAAATGTTCTCCATAACTGTCTGAAGTGAACTTTCTGTTGATCACTATTCTGCAGGTGTTTAGCAGTTGTAAGCAATGTATGAAGAAACACCAAATAAGGGGATCGCTGAGCGATGTCGTGACGCGGTTGGCGATGCCATTCGTTGCGGCAGGAATAAAGCGAAGATGCACTTTATTGTAGAAAAGGCAATGGAAAGATAAAAGCTGGGTTTCACTACTAAATATGAACATAAATTAACTAAGCAAAATAAATTATATACTAGAAGTGTTAAGGATTGTAAATTAATTCAACCTAAAGTAAAAAAAATATTATGGTAAAAGAACATCAAAATATTTAGTACCTACCTAAAATTTTTAATAAAACTGATTTACTTAGACAGGACACTAAACTTAGCAAAACGATATTAAAATCGAAGCTAAGGGATTTCCTTCTTACCGATACTTCTAACTCTGTTTAAGTACCTACTACCTGCTACCGACTTGTAACCACATGTGTATACTAGGTATGTACGTTATAAGATAGTGATAACACTAATAACATTTGTAATTGTAGGTAATAAGTCAAATTGTGAAACCGAGCGCATGTCTCGCCATCAAACGTAACAGTTTGGCGAGTATTATATTTAATTGTATTGTTGTATTTTCCTTGTTTTGCAAATAAAAATAAAATAAAAAAATATGACAAAACACTATATTGTCTTCATATAAAAGTGAAGTTTATCTTAAACACTAAATAGGTAAGACGTGGTCCGACGGGTAGTGAAGTGCCCGTCGGACCACACATAGTGAAGAGTCCAGTAGACATACCACGGCTAAAACCTCTAACTTTAATGTACAATATTAATTATCTTTGAAATATTCCTTATAATCCGTTTTTTAGCACTTTAACTTCGTATTTTTTGGACGGATAGTTCATAAATTACATTTTTGATTATCTGGAGTTTCCAAATATTCATAACATTTCGTCAAATTAAAAAAAATGGTAAATCGCATGAAATAAATTCTTTGGAAAAAATTATTTATAGAGTTTCCCTATAGCTGTTTTGAGCTTTATATTTAACTATAAAAGTATAATATACAGTTAGGTTCCAAATTAAATGTACGCATGTATATTTGTATTTCTGATAACAATGATATACGAATTCACAGATATACTTGACGAAACAAATCATCACTCCATGTTTTTTCTACAGAACTGAAAATATCAACAAACTATCGAATCTACAATACCCGCCATCTTGATTCCCGCTTGCGCCTGCGGCGTCCAGTGGCCTGCGAGTGACCATTCCAGGAGGGCCTCGCTTTCTTGTTATCTGTCCATCGCCGACACGATCCCGACTGATATAGGTTTTGAAAGTGCAAAACACTTGACGATCTATTCTGAGTAGTTGATGACATTGAGGATTATTGTACCGAGTATTACTTTGACCAAAAGTATTGAAGACTCACGTGTTGACTGCGAAATTGCATACATACACTTGGGGGGCTAGCACGTCATTCGGAGTCGGTAAAATGTATGAACTGACATGCGACTCCGAAAATTGTGCTACTACAGCTGGAATATTTTTTGCATTCGTTTATATTAAAAAAATCTTATGTTCCATACAACCCCTGAGATATTAACTTAGTAGGCGAAAATGTATGCAACATCAGATTTTTTTTATCCGACTTCAAAAAAAGGAGGAGGTTCTTAATTCGACTTTTTTTCTTTTTTGTATGTGTAAGATACGTGTTTTTTTTTGTATGTGCGATTTGTGTAAGACGTCCCAAGATATTTATTATTATTTATTATTATTATATGTATGTTACCTGATATCTCCGAGAATAGTGAACAGGTTTTAAATTTTCTTTTTGCGATCGAACGTGTATTAGGTACCCCGAGATGGTCCCATTGGCACCAAGTTGATCTGATGATGGGATCTTGGATAAATCAAGGGATGTCTTCAAATGTTATAGGTACATGTATGGCGCTTTTGGTAATTTTCATTCATTTACAAGAATTTGCATTCAGAAAGTAGGATTTGAGGAAACCAATGACGGAAACAAATCGGGGATCTTGGAGAAATCGGTTGAAGATTTAGATTGTTTTAATTTGGTGATTATTCTCGAATCAAATGTCGGTTTCATATTAAAAGTTCATTAATTTGACTTCAGAATTAACCCTTTCAAATTTTAACGGTGAATAAAATATCAGGCCTGTATATTGGTGAGCCAGCGACACATATTGGTGAGCCCACACATATGTGGGCTCACCAATATGTGTCGCTGGTCACAAATCGCGGTAAATGTATATTAGTAATCCCACAATGTCGTAACAGATGTGCTTACCATAGACAAAATCAACTGCGAAAGACTCTGGTTGTCACGGGATTCGAACCCGCTTCCTCTGGATCGCCGGTCCAACGTGCTTCCAATTACACCAGACTACCTTCCGTCGATTTACAGCGAATTTAGTCAATGGTATTGTGAAGCTAATCACTAGCGACATCTGTACGTAGTGTTTCAAAGGTACTATAACCTTCAGCCGCTCAAAGACGTGTGTCTACCACAATCGTCCGCAAACTCGACAACTCTCCGTTGCGTTGAATTTGCTATAGAGGGCGCTGTAATCAATTCATGATTAGGAAACATCAATTTGTTTTTGAAGCACGGCGAGGCGAGGGGGTGAGGAAGAAGAGGCGCGGAGTAGCAGTATAGCCCGTTTATTGCTTACAGGTTACAACTTAGGCGAATTCACTAGATCTAGGTAACCTAACTTTGGGTAGGGGTAGATGTACGTATGCCTAGTGAGGGAGTACTAAGGTCTAGACACTTTAGTGCTCAAACGAAGGTTGAGTCACAAAGCGTGCTAAGACGTAGTCACTACTGCTGCTCCAATAAACCTCGGATGCATTCCGAGGGTCATGATTCTCAGGGAGACAAACGATAGCGCGATCTAACTCGACCACGGGGCCATCTAGCGGCGGACGGCGGAACTACAGTACTGCAGCTCATGGCATCGTCGCAGTGTTTGCGCTTGCATTGCGCGCACCTGAGCGCCTTCATGGCTTGCCGTTGGGTGTCGCTAGTAGGGTGGTGTTACATTTTATAATTAAACAAATTGATGTTGGTGTTACTTTTTTACAATGCGGATAATCCCACAATAAATAATAAATAATAATATAATAATAAATAAATATCTTGGGACATCTTACACAAATCAACCTAGTCCCACGGTAAGCTCAATTAAGGCTTGTGTTGTGGGTACCAGGCGACGATATATATAATAGATAGATACGTATAGATACTTAGATACATACACAGCCATGACCAAGGAACAAACATTTGTGATAAATAAATACACAAAGAATGCCCTCGCCGGGATTCGAACCCGGAACCTCCAGCTTCGTAGGCAGGGTCACTACCAACTAGGCTACAGAGGCTGACTATGTCGTAACAGATGTGCTTACCATAGAAAAAATCAACTGCGAAAGACTCTGGTTGTCTATATTAGTAACCTCATAATAAGTCTAGTTCTCTCATTCAGTTCGTTTCCTCGGGATGTCACGAGCTATCTCCTAAGCAATTCGAATAGGCCCCCCATCGCGACACCGACAGAAGCTTTACAGCGCGTTAAATCCGGCCGACTATAAAACTGTTATAAATCGATTCCGCCAGGTTTAAGAATCAAATGGGTTGTAAAAATTAATAGGTCTCTGTCGCGGGTGGCACTTCCCAGTTTTGGTTGGGTCCATTAAAACTCGGTAAAGGTATTTTAAACCCTCGCCCTCTGACTTCCTATGTCGTAATGTTGTGAACAATTTGCAAGCGTGATACTATTTTGTTTGATGCTAAACGATGATCGTTTAGGGTTTCAACTAGGAACCCTTATGTTATCTCGCAATCACTGTTTGTTTGTTAAATATTACGAGAAATCTTAAATTTGGCAATTGCCGGTAGTTATTTATTTAATATGTACACTAGCTATTCTGCTATAATTACGTATGCTCAAGGAAAATTAGACTAACTATAGTTAGTCTATATATTATTGGTATAAGTATACTTATACCAATCATCAGTAGAATCTAAAAAAATAAACAAATATGGCTGAATTTCCATAGCATTTCACGTTTTTAACACATCGTGAAACACGCAGATATATTTTGACGTTGATACTAATAAATATCAATAATTTTAACTAAAAATGTATGTTAACTGAAGGTAATATTTTAAGTTCGTAATAAAACCAAGATTGTGTCCTAAAGGTGTGTGATAATGAAATAATGCAAGGTTTTAGGTGTGTTTACATTTTTAAGATTCTACTGACTATTGGTTTATTCAAATAAATCTGTAACGAATATTACTACGACAGCTGCTTATCATCAGGCAGACTGTGTGGTCGTTAGTTTATATAAAAAACTTCAGCGTGGAAGAAAAATGAAATTCTAAAAGTTTTTTAATAAGTTTGCTCATTTGGATTACGTCTACGATATTGATAAATATTAGTAGGCTGTTAAGAGTCAATGATACTGAGCAAGATCCACCACATTACTCAAAATGCCCCAAAATGTTTATATAAATCAGTATTTTTTGTTACCAAAAATGTATATGAATTTGGTAAGAAATAAGGAAAGTTCCAAACGAACTTTCCGAGACATTTTAGGAAATGTATTTGTATATGCAAGATCCACCATCTTACTCGTCATCTCTGAATTGACCAGCCTACCAGTTTTTCAATATCAAGACGTAACGTAAACGTGCAAATGGGTGAATCAACTTTTTTCTGTCTGTTATTGCCATGGTTACAGTCGCCCGAGTCACGCTGGTTTTATGCAAAATTATGCTACTGAAACTATGCAAACATGCATGTAGTCCATGTTTGTAGGTGGCCTATTAAGGAACGGGCTTATTAACATCAGAAAAATGCATGACTGCATAGTTTAAGTAGCATAATTTTGCATAAAAACAGTGTGACTCAGGCGACCGTAACCATGGTAATAACAGACAGAAAAAAGTTGATTCACCCAAATACACACTTATTGAGAGTTGCTCAGATAATTCTCACCCAATCAAAACCGGCCAGACAATTCGAGAAGACAAACGTCCTATACCCAGTTCTGATCTGACAGCCACTTTATGAATTACTTAGGAACTTTATGACGCCTTTGTCGGGCGTCACGTGTTGCCGACGGATACGAGATTGGATTTTTTTAGAATGAGAAATGTGCGATTACGGCACGCGTGAGGAAAGTTTTTGTTCTTTATGAAGATGTTCGTTTGTTGGAATTGGGTGGGGATGATATTTCTGCCACGTTTCTTAGACTTGGGGTATTAACACATGACTGTGCGAATTATGTGATAATCTAAGATATGAGAATCTATAACATAACAAATAACATTAGGTAGCGGGCAGGGACCGAACTATTTTAAAAAAGAAGCTGTATAAATAATAAGGTATTTCTCAAATTACTCACTGTATAATTAATTAAATCGTGCTTTATATGAAATAATGCGGAAAATGCTACACATGCGTATATTAAGTCGTATGTTAAAGTGTATGAAATAGCGTCGCTATTTTTTTATTCTATTATGGTATTACTACATACACCTTATTTTACGTTATCCATTGGATAAATGATTATAATGTTACGTTATTAACGACTGTTTTAACTAAACTTAGTCATTAATTTTCTATGTTAAGTATTTATTTGTTTTTGTCTATAATATTCGCTTGATTAGTACCCCCAACACAAGATTTAATTGGGATAAGTGTGGGACTAGGTTGGTTTGTCTAAAATTATCCATGATATTTATTTCTATTAAATAATATGGCCCCGTCCTCGCAGCCCAACGTCAACTCATTGTACAAACTACCATTCAGCATCATCTCTCAGACAATGAAAAAAATAATTTATATTGAATTGTCTAGAATTGGATACACTAACTAGTATTTAACCCACTGGCTTATTCATAACTTGAAAATTTCCATAAAAGTATTGTTTCAGTCTTACCAATATGACGTGTGTTTAGAGCGAAAGGGACAAACAATACTTAGCAGCTTGCTAAGTTCCGAGACGTTTTTGAATAACGGGGTAAGTATAGTGCCTACTACTTTCTGAGTACTATTCAGTTCTTCTTTCTTCTTCTTTTTAGCCTTTTTCGACCATTTCGGTTTAGGCCTCCTTCAATGCTTTCCATTCTCTCCGGCACCGAGCCACATGCATCCAATTTACGCCCGCGATCCTCTTCACGTCATCTTTCCAGCGCATTTGTGGTCGTCCTTGCGGGCGCTTCTCTCCCCATGGCTTCCACTCAAGCAGACGTTTGCACCAGGATCTCTCATTACGGGCAACGTGTCCAGCCCACTCCCACTGCGCTACTCGCTTAGTTACATCAGCGATTATCTAACTATTCAGTTAATGTGTAATAACTCTGCCATCTAAGTCACAGACGGTTGCAATGCTCTGAGAAATACCCAGATAAGTCACACTTTTAAAAAAGCATCTAATAACGCAACCGACGAAATAAAGTTGCGCTCAATACTCGTACCTGTAATAGGTACATATTATATTATCTTTGTTACTATTGGGTCCATAGGTTTACCCTGAATATTTACCTGTTTCCGATCTAAACATCTCGGATCTCTGGTATCTCCTACAATGTTGCACCCCATGTTCTAAAATGTTAAACATAAAAGTTGTCCATAAATTCCCAACGGAAGCAAGTATCTCGCAAACCTATATAAATAGTGTCGCGATAAGTGAAGTATACAGTTTCAGAAGGGCCTACGTTTGTAATTTTTCTTAGGGAGATAAGTTGTTTTGTAAATGTATTACTATAGTGAGCCTTAGATAGAACTGCACCATTGTGCGCAGCGCCCCGCTGTGTTGACGACACGATCATTTTCAATTTGGAATATTATACGGGAGCTTAAGCTTTCTTATCATGTGTTTACAGTTCATCATCATCATCATCATCATATCAGCCGAAAGACGTCCACTGCTGAACATAGGCCTCCCCCAAAGATTGCCGCAATGACCCGCATGCGCCACCCGCATCCAGCGGACTCTTGCGACATTCACCAGGTCATCAGTTACAGTATCAGTTTACAGTTGCACGATGATAATCGTACAGTCAAGTGCAAAAATATGTGTCGAAAGAATCATCTTATATTATAATGTTACGGGCTCATGTCACATTAAAGAGTTTTTGCGCGCCACCGCACTGAAAAAAATATTTACCAAAGTGACTTGGTTGACTATATTATGAGGAAACTTTGATATATTATGTAATAAATCCTTGCTATCAAATTTACAAATTTAAAAAGGTTGAAGTCGATACCAGAGTTCTGGTTAAATCAACAAAGAACATTGTCCGTCATATTTACCAAACAACTGGTGAAATCAACAAAAAACTGGTACAATCAACCAAATTAATTTAGTAGAATGCCAACATAAAAATTTTGGTAAATTAAAACGAAAAATTATGATAGGACCCTATCAACCTTATTTTCCAAAGAACCCTAAATTTTTAAAATTACGCAGTAAAATTTCGTATAATAACTACACAAATTGAGTTTTCGTGGTATTTTCTGTCTTTTTTTATTGATAAGAACAACAAAACAGACGAAATTTTACTTTATTTTTAAATTAAGAATTTAGGTTTTTTTTTAAGTTTATATGATCGACTACTCCGAAAAATCCTCATCATTAAGTATCACTTTTTTTTTGCTTTTACGAAGGCTTAAGGTCTAGGGCAGGCTTGAGAATACCAAAAATCCTTGGGATATGTTTTATTTTTGTTATTTACGTACATTAATGCTATTTTGATGCGTTTTTAACGTAAAATTTAATTTGGTATTTTTTTATCCTACATGTATCAAAGTGAGGACGTTAATTTTTTTGTCAGTAAATGCTTTATTTGAAGTAATACTTTTACAAAAATAAACTAATAAAAAAACCCAATAGTTTTTTTTTAATAATAAATTTCTTCACTCCAGAATTTCTCAAAGCAAAAAAATTTCAAAAATTCATAACTCGAAAACTACAAAAAATCGGCTAACATACATGGGGTATATTCTGATAGCCCATGACGTGAGGAATCTAAAAAAAATTTTTTGACGTCAAGGTTTGGACCACCGTGTATATTATAGATAGATACATATAGATACTTAAATACATAGACAGCCATGACCAAGGACCAAATATTTGTGATAAATAAATACACAAATAATGCCTTCTCCGGGATTCGAAGCCGGAACCTCCAGCTTCATAGGCAGGGTCACTACCAACTAGGGTACGGAGGCTGACCTGACAGTATAAGTATTGTTCAACGTCCATGTGACAATATTAGAATAGCAAGCGCTAACAGTTTCGTTGTCATCTGTACCATAAAAAAATCTAGAAACGTAATGTAGGTACTTGTAATAAGTGAATGAATAATGAGTTTTCATTGTATATAATTGTAATTGTCACTTGAAACTAATGGTAAGAGTAAGAGTTGTGTCATTCATACAATCATACGTACAGACCAAACGAAGCAAAAGCTTCAAAACGTCACACCCATTTTGAAAATAGCCAGATACCTATCGTTCATTCTATAATGTATATAGCTGTGCGAGGCAAGAAAAATTTAAAAACACAATCCATGCCGCCATAACATGCCATCCATCTAAAAAGTGAAAATGAAAGTGAGGTCTTTATCATAATTATCTCCACTGTGAAACTTTTAAAATCCGCAGTTTAATTTTAACATCCGTTCATCTCAATTTCACTTCGCACGTGCAGGGAGGATAAAAATGACTCCTCATTACCGGGATCCATCTGCGTAATGAAAGCAAATTTAAAGTGCAGCAACGTTGTTCTAGTCGCCTACTATATGACTGCAAGTCACGGGTTTTTATATATTTACTATGTTTTAGTGATGAACATAGATGTATAGAATATTATGGATTGCCCATCGGTAAACAATGTACTTAAATAAATAAATATTGTGGGACATTCTTATACAAATCAACCTAGTCCCACGGTAAGCTCAATTAAGGCTTGTGATATGAGTAGGTACAGTGGGGTTCAAAATTGCATGGACATTTATGAATGAATTCATTCATAAACTAAACTATACACAACTATACAAACTAAACTATACAACTAACAAATTAATAAATTTATGAATGAATTCATTCATAAACAGTCCATGCAATTTCGAACCCCACTTTACAAAGCGACGATATTATTAGCGACATAGATAGATACCTACTTAAATACATACACATCCACGACCAAGGAACAAATATTTGTGATAGATAAATAAATACCTACACAAATAGTGCCCTCTCCGGGATTCAAACCTGGAATATCCAGCTTTGTAGGCAGAGTCAGTACCAATTAGGTGACAGAGGTTGACAAAGCCGTATAAAAATCTTGCCATGGGCACCGATTTGAATGTGTACGTTTCTGTCCGTCTGACACTGGCAGATACTCCACCGTACGTTGTGTCCCATACAGAAACGTAGTTCATGGAGCTTCTTAAGCCAGGAACAAATCTGAAATTAGAAAAATGTTCAATGAACATTGTTCATCTGATAATGAAGTTCAGAGTGCCCAACAATTTGTTATCTAAGTATCTCAAATGATTTTTTTTTAGGAAAGTGGTGATCCAATAAAGTAGCAAGAATTCTATGATATGAATATGAGGTCGTCTCAAAACACTCAAATTAAGTAAGTAACAGCATTTATGTTGAAGGGTAATACGTCGGAGTAGAGTGGACTAAAGCGGAGTTGCGCAGAACGTATTGCCAGACAGCGTGATGGCAGGTGAATCAAAATGTTAACGGCTTCGTGGCCGCTATCAGATGGACGAAGCGCAGGGCGTCCGTCTTTTCGATGGGTGGACCATATTCGAAAGAGTACTGGATGCTTAGCCAAGTTGCCAATCGCTAGCGCTTAGTAGCGTATCGTAGTTTTTCCTCTCTGTCACTCTTTCATATTAGTGCGACAAAGACAGTTAGCTGCCTTTCGTTTACGATTGACGATTAAGCGCTAGCGATTACTTGGCTAAGCACCCTGGGCACTTTTGGTGATCTTAACACAGGGGCCAGTGGCTTAAAGAGAGGCTGAGATGATCATGACTGATTTATGTTTGTGAAATCGCGTTTTATAACTAAACTAAACCTTACCTACCTTTATCCAGTATACCAGCTTGCACCCTTTGACTCGGTTCAGAGACGAGCTGTCCGAATAGTCGACGATCCCAGACTCACAGGCGGTATTGAACCCTTAAGTCTAAGGAGAGACTTCGCCTCCTTATGTGTGTTCTATCGTCTGTACAATGGGTTGTGCTCTGAAGAACTGTTCGACATGATGCCAACGTCCACTTTTCATCATCGCACCGCTCGCCACCGACTGGGCGCTCATCCTCACACCTTGCAACCTAAATGGTCGCGCACCGTGCGGTTTCAGAGGAACTTCCTCCCGCGGACGGTCCGTCTGTGGAATGAGCTCCCTGCCGAGGCTTTCCCGTTGGACTACAGTATGGGGTTCTTCAAAAGAGGAGTGTACAAGTTCTTATTGGGTCGGCAACGCGCATGTGACACCCCTGGGGTTGCAAGCGCCCATAGGCTACGGTGACTGCTTTCCATCAGGCGGGCCGTATGCTTGTTTGCCACCGACGTGGTAGAAAAAAAAAAAATCCATCTGTAGCTTTATATACATTATTCTGTGTTTATAGTAATGTATTTAAAGGTCACATTACCCTGGCACCCAAAAAATAATCTCGCCCCAGCTCGCGAATTCATTGAGTTCAAACTACCCCAGGCTGTTTGCATCCGGCCATGATATGAATCTGCGTTAAGGCTTTTTTTAAACTAAATACGGGGCCTGATATCGGACTTATGTATTTTATTGAAATACTCTTGCGATAGAAAATCCATAGGCGTGACCAAAATTCAATAAAAAAACTTGTTTTTTTCGTAGAATAAATAAACTTAACTCTTAACTGGTCAACTGGAAGAGATCCCTTGCAGGCATTAGTTTTCCTTTGTACATTGCTTTTATTTTGTTACAATTGTGATTTATTTGTTTTGCGTGTACAATAAAGTGTTTACTTACTTACTTACTTGGCATTGGTAAACTCGGTATTTTTTGGTTTATGACATCTAATATGCATAATGAAATGAATTTATTGTCCTAACTTTACCATTTGTAGGTATATAAATAGCTAAAAACCAATTTTGCAGTCTACCCGTGCGCTTTTAGGTACGTTGGTTCGCCACTACCGTTCATCTTGACGACAAATATCAGACATTGGATCTTGTGGCATATAAACGGTAAAGATAATGACAATTACTAATAATAGAAGACCAAGCGCATACAGATGAGCGTAAGCAGTCTTATTTTAAAATAAAATCATGTTGCGCATTCGCCACATTCGCGGTAAGTCTTCTACCGCGGGTCACTCGTTTACCTTTATAGATTATTGTTAAGTCGCTATCATTACATTTATTCAGATTCTGAAAAGGTGTTGCTTGTCAACTAGCGGGCTATCGAAAGAAATGCTGACTAATCCTATCAAATATTAAATTAATAAATATCTGGGACATCTTACACAAATCGACCTAGTCCCATGGTAAGCTCAATTACGGCTTGTGATGTTGATGTAAATATTTTAAAGACAAACGGGTCTTAATCGCGTAAACTTACGTTTAATTATATCCTGACATTTTGGGCATGACTTTACACCCGTGGTCGCAGGCAGACTGAGTCTACGCGAGTTTACGCGATTAAGACCCGTTTGTCTTTAAAATATGAGTGATAATCGTGAAAGTTTAAATCAATATAATCCTATCAAACACAAAACCGGTTAATGTGGAAAACATTCAAACACAAAACAACGTATGGTAATGACGACCCTCAAGCATGAGCGTTCAACGACAAAGAATAATACTAAGTAATAACGACTTATCTAAGATCATACATAATATACTAGTACGCCTACATTTGTATTATATGGTGAATCACTGAGCCGAACACACGGCGGCGGGACGCGTGCGTTTACGTCGTAAATCACCGGCTGCATCCACTTTGCATCGCTAGCTATTAGCACAAACCACTGCTCGCAGTCGAAACGCATCAGTAAGCGCAATCATGGTAGAGCTGTTTACAAAGGACTAGAGGAAAGCGGAATCTGTTGACATATATTTTTGGTCAAGTACTCTGAGCGATTGTACCTATTACATTTGGTACGTAAGCACTTTTATAACACTTTCTGGTAAGTTATTATCATACATATATTGTTATGATGCATTATATTGTTTAACTAACGACCAGCCCCGGTTTCGCATGGATGCATGGTCCACGAGAAAGATTGGTTACTAGATATAATGAGTTTTAGTATTAGAACCTATACGTAACAAATATTTCCCGTGTACTCATGAAAGTTAAAGGCTTCTGGTTCTTAAGAATTATGTGATCATAACCTAATTTGTATGTCCCAGAATTGTTAGCTTTCGCAATGTCCACAGGAAAGACGCCCGTTTTCGCAAACGCTATATGACCCCTATCCGTTTACTGTTTTGCAATTTCACTGTGGTTTCCGCGCTCGACAAAAACTCATTTGTAACTCGTATCGTATCACCGTTTAATTATATATCACTTATATCAGCGCATCGCAACTGCGCACTTGTTGTGGCAAATTTTCCCTCACAGAACGTGATTATTGCAATAATTTTAATTTTAATATTAGACACGTACGAAGAGAATGAAGAACATATATTTTTAAAAACATAATTCATTGTCATACAAAGAAAGGTCTATATTAAAATCTTGAAAAATATCTTAAAATGATTTTTCACTTCTCATGCTCAAAAAGTGCACCTTTATGTCGTGCGTAGACGACATAAAATCGCATTTTATATTCTAGAACATAGAAGTTTTTTTTTTCTAAGGCTACGGTAATCGGTCCCATCAGCCAAACAGTTAAAACATATTGCACAATTTTACTTGTGTGAAATGTTTGACTTGGCAGAAACCCGAGTATCTGAAACTCTGATCACAGGTTGAAAATTAAAAAAAAAATAAGTTGGCGGGTATTGGTTAGGTAAACATATATTTTTCTTCTTTCGCTTTACATATACTGTAAGTTGAAATGAAAAATGTGTTTTACTTTCCTCGCAAACGAAGTGAAAAGCAGAGTGTAGAACATGGGCATAAACTCACTTTATGCCCTTGTTGTACAATCTACTATTTTTAAAGTCCTTTGTTAAAAATACATATCGGACTTATTATCAATGAATATTGTGAATAGATTCATCCATCCAAATATCCAAAAACTGTCCGTATTCTTCGTTTTCTTTAGAATTAGATAATTATAAGGAATGTAAATATGTACTGACGTTTTTGTATAGATAATTATTGGAAATTATTTCATAAATAAGGCTTTATTCATAACGAAATCAAAGTAATCTGAATATAGCTTACAATTTATAATTATTATATACCTAATAATTGCTATGACTTATTTTATTAAAATACAATCATTTATACATATATAGATATAAGTAGGTCATATTGTTCAGTCAAGTGTTCTTCAGTTACCTCATTACTGTTAAAAATAATCTTTCTACCTAACGAAGGTGTGAAGTTTCACTGAAATTTCAGTCCTCTAGCATTAACAAATTGGTGATTTATTTTTCTTCTAATGAAATAGGCCTTTTTATCTCAGTTTGTCTGTGGAGTAATATTACTTGCACGATGTTATGTCTGGAGACTAAGACGATTAATGTCAAAAGTGTCAATTAAATTAACTTTATAGACCCTTTTACATAAAATAGAACAATCAAAACGGATTATATAGTGTATTATCACATCATTAGTCCGACGTTTCGAACTCTTTAGAGTGTTCGTGGTCGACTACTGGCTGAGCCCCGTAAATAATTAGAAACGAGAAATTAATATGAATTGCGACAGTAACAGTATCGGGTAGCGTACAGTAGCTTCATAAATAAATCAGTTTTAGGCAATCCTGTTATTGTTTATTGTCAAGACTTTGATTTTGCTTTGGAATAATATCTTCTAAAACTGTATCCAAGTCCAGACAATTCTTTATATGAATTATTGTTTATTTATTCATTGCTGAATTATTTAATTAACCATCACGTTTGATTTAATAAAATCGACCAATGAGATGCAAATCCCTTAATTATCCCATTAGCCAAGCGCAAACTTCATACTGTGTCTCCTAAAAACGATACAAAAAAACTAAATCCGGAAAAAAAAATTTAACCACGTCAACAATCATTCATTCTTTCGCTTAATTCTTTATGTCGCGTATATTAGCTAAGTTTAACTACATCCCGACGTTTCGAACACTTTACAGGGTTCGTGGTCTACGGGTGACTGACAATGGAAAAAAATTGATAGATCTCCTCTCATAACAAAATAAGTACGTTTTCTTATTTATGTATGTGATTTCATTTAAACAATAAAATATCGTTATATTATCAGTAAATAAGAAAACTGTCCTAATGCAGTGATGGCCCAAGCGCTCCCAAGCTAAGTGACAAAGCACCAGCCCCAAGAAAAAACGCCGTTCACAAAAGCCTCTATTACGTACGCACACGTTATGACGGATGGCGGAAAATCAATTCCCTTCGACGGCTCACTTACAACCCTCCCTCGCTGATCTAGCTGTTTTTCACCTTCGTTACACACGTCAAAATAGTCTTACTCAAGCTTTGCGTTGAGGCAAGTCGAGCAAGGGTTCGGTAGAATGTTTTAAACAAGCTATAAATTCAATTTGTAATGAGATTATATGTTTGCAGTGTTGAGAAAAGTATTCACCACTTTAATTTTTATCTCGATTATTGAATTTAAGCTTTCGTGAGACATAATAAATATAATTAAACGGTTAAACTGAGGTGTATTTACTAGTCTTTAATCACTACGCGCCCGCCAGAGCGCGGCGCATACTGAACTCGGGCTCAGTGCTTGATAATGGAGCCTTAGGCTCTCCGAAACATGTCGCGCGTGGTAACTAAACGCATGGTGACACGTGAGTTTAACCGTTTAATCAGCTTTGCTCTTGTCGGTGGAGTTCTCGCCACTCTGTTCTTGTCTCTGCTACTGTTTTGAGCTCCAGATACGTCACTACTTTAACTTTCTCTTTGGCTTGATCTAAAAATGCACGTCTTGGCCTTCCTCTCTCTCTTCTTTTTTCAATTTTGCCTTCAATTATAGTCTTTATAAAGTCGTCATGACGTATCAGGATGTTTCCTATTCTGTTCTCTATCGTTTTCACCAAGCTTCTTGTCTCACCTACCAAATTCAACACCTCTTGGTTAGTCTTTTTTTTCTTTCCAGCTTATACCTTTTATCCTTCTCCATGTCCACATTTTGAAAGCATTTAATCTCTATTATTTATACATAATTCGACGCTGGAAAGGAGAAATTGGATAAGCGACACAGTGCGTACTTTACAGGAGAGGCAAAAAACCGCCGAGATTTTCGAAAAAAAATCATTAAAATGAATTAGGAGGCCAAATCAAATAATTGAAGCATTATTTATGGACATAAATATGTTTTCTATGTGATGTTTTAATTATTTAACGTATTCAAGTGTTATTTAAGGATTTACTGTCGCTTAAGCAAAATGGTCGGAAAAATTGATTCAGGTAAAATTATCTAACCAACACGTTGTAAAAGAAATAAGGAAGGTAAAAAAGTCCACCCGAGACTTACATAACAAATTCATCACGTTAAAATTATCTAACTGCCGACGTGGCTTATTTTATATTCGGGTAAAAATATATAAATTGGAAAAAAATAGCATAAATATATCAGTAAGAAATATCCACATACTTAAAATGAGAAACTATTTTAGACTTCATAGTCAGTCATTTCAATTACAAGAGTAACATTCCGTGACTAGTAAACGAATTTACTTACACGTGAAAAAAGAAAGACACTGTTTTAGGTATTTTTATAACTTTATTCCAAAAAGTAGGTAAGTATGTGAGTAAGTAATAGTTATTGTTAAGTATTAAAAACAAATATATATTATTTTGTTTTTCTATTTGAGATAATTTCTCTTTATTTTAATCCTTAACTGCATAGTGATACATCACTATGCATTTAAGGGTTGCATCATGCATCATGTATTTTCGACTCTATTGACAACATGTCAGAATTCAAATTAGAATAAATCTTTGTCAAGGTCATGCATTTAAGGGTTAAAACATGCAAAATCAACAAGGATAACTCGTTATTGAGCCAACAATAGTTAGTACCTACCTACAAACGAGGCACTTGAAAACTATCTACTTTTAACAACCGTACCTGTTGGTATGTTTATCCATCGTATTACCTACGTTATGATAACACTTAAAAAATAGTTTTAGTTAGTACCTACCTATTTCTTTTTCTATTTTTATTTATTAAAGTTCCAAAAACATTTTATTTAACGCAGAGTAAAAATTGACAGGACAACCCCTCTGCCAAATGTTTCTACATAACGTGACAAAGAATAAAATAGCAGACATTTAAGTATGTATGCAAATTGTTGCTAACTTTTTTACTGACATTTCATTCATGCAAGTTAGAATAAGTGACAGTAGTATTCTAATGTAAATTCAGGTAAAAAGGGATACCTAAGCGACATATGGTTCATAAATAAATGTAGGAGTAAAAATGGATAAACGCCAATAGTTCAGATATCATAGTTAAGTAATATTGTCTAACCGTCTTTAATTTTAAATTAAGATAAAGGTAAAATTGTCTAAACGACATGAGAACATATCATACAGTCAGGTAGAAATAGCTAATCCACAAGTGATGATTAGTTGTTGCACAGCAAAAATATCCAAGTAAAATTTAACCTGTCATGACAAATAGGTAAAATAATCCAAGATTCATTATGTTGAATTATATTTTATCTAATCTCCATTTTCTTAAAAGTTGTCAAAAACCAAGCCGTTTAGTAGTAAAAAATGATCGAAAGTTCTCTAAATCACCGATGGGATAAGCGACACAAAAGTTGTCAGATGGATACCAAACCTAGCTCATTCGACGCGGAAAAATTTGCCGATTCTAACGGTGTGTATAACTCAATATCTTCAAAAATGTCGCTTATCCAATTTCTCCTTTCCAGCGTCGATATGTACCTTCAAAACCTACATTAAATTTCTTGGCCGACTCAACTGCAGAAGATATAACAAGAAGGTTGTGACTGCAGAGAGACTGTGCCCTAACCGCTTGTGTACGTCAACGTCTAAATATTTGTAATGGCAATTAATCCGAAACCGCATCTTACTGAAACCCCAAGGAACGCCGCCCAATGATAAATGCACACCCCTTAAGATCACTCTAAACGAGAAGTCTAATGCGCATTTAAATATGTTTCCCCGGATTAATGTGCGTGACTTAGTTTGTTGTGATTTAATCGTCCCGGAAAATTTATTCGGTACCAAAATGGCGGACCGATTTTTACAAAATAGATTATGTTGTTATGACAGGCGTGGCGCTTACGACCTTTTGTGAAGGGGGATGTAAATGACGGGGGTGACTTGCCTAATAACCCGAAAATAGGAATGGAAAGTTTCATTGCTCGTTTATGATGGCTTGAGTGTTATGCTTAAGTGTTTTCTAAGGCTTTTAATACATCATTACAAAAACTATTAGTTAATCTCCAATTTTAAATACCTATGCTTTTATACAGATTCAATTTTGTTGCAGTATTCAATAACTATTTTAAAAAGATTTTGATATTTTTGAAATAAAACTATGAAAACGGATAAACTCGCGTATATTAACTAATTTTAACTTCATTCCGACGTTTCGAACACTTTACAGGGTTCGTGGTCTGCGGAACCCTGTAAAGTGTTCGAAACGTCGGAATGAAGTTAAAATATGAATGATTAATGTATTCTATGTAGATACCATTGAAACGAAGTGTCGTTGTAATGCATATTAAGCCTTACTCACCTACCAATTCTTTTACAAATACTATTAATCTGCGTCGTTACGTTTATAAAACCCGCTATGCGATTGATTTTTGACTTGGAAATAGTAACGTAGTAACTACAGAGTAAGGGTATTAATTGGATTAATTAATATCCACCACATTGCAGTTTTCGCAGGCGCAACTACGAAGAATATATTATAATATGTAGGTAACTTCGTAACCGTGAAAGCATTCAGATACACATACATACCAGCGAAACTAAAGGTAAGCTAAGGGGGATCGGGAGCCATTTTATCGCCTTTCAAATAATCGATCGCAGTTTGACGCGAACTTTGTCGTACGAGGAAAAAATAAATATTTTACAACACCCTCGCTGCCCTTAGTTGCACCCTTCGAGGTTCACGCGTTACTCGCGCATGTATTCACGAAGATGGATCATCGGTACATGCGACAAGTGAGTGGCAGACGGGCGGGTGGAACGCTGGCTTTTGATCAATTAACCTGTCAAGTGAGTCAAGTTTCAAACTAAATTGGGACTTTATGGATAACACTTTTAATAGTTTCCTAAAAGTTAGGACGTGACATGTCTCATTACTAAAAAAATCTCAAACAATTTATTAAATTATAATTAATGTAGAACGACTCATTTATGAGCTTTTTACGTTTTGTTATCTGGCAAATTAATACTATTCTCGCTACTAATACACCTGTCAAGTCGGTCGAGTTGCAAACTAAATTGGGACTTCATGCAGAACACTTTTAATAGTTTCCTAAAATTCAGGATGTGACAACAGTCTCAATAAAAAAAAACAATCGTTTATCCTGACTTAGTTTAAAACATAAGTGGAAATATTTCCCTCAAAAGTCTTCACAATGCGAATGTAAGTCTTTTGTAGATAAAATACTGATATACTAAGTGAAGTAGCTAATATTTAATTTTAGCAGCAAATGTTCTAAAAAACATTTTAACTAAAAAAATATAACTTTGATTTTTGCAAGCTATTTAATGTTTTGTTTTATACTGTCAATCTATGACATAGCTAGCAACATAATAAGTAAGAGCCAACGCACACTAAAACGTGCCGATTTCGGGACGAGCTAATCGATATTTTGGCTAGTAGGTCATAAATTAATTTCCATATCAAAACAAAACCTAGGAGAGTCAATATCTTTTATTATAAAGAAAATAAAGAACCTACAACCCGACTGCCGTACATGCTTTTAAAACGTGTTTCAAACACTAATTCCACCGACAATACTAAACCATTCTTCAAACAAAGCTAACTAAAAACTAGCTCTAGTTCAACCGACAATGTTAAACTAATAATTACTCTATACAAAGTTTACTAAAAACTAGCGTTCTAACCGCCCGTCTACAACCGATCCTCTGAGACGGATCATCGAGCGGCGGGGGCGAGACGCGATAACCGGCGCGATACTGCGACCAAACAGAATGTTATATTGGAGGCGATGTTTGCGGCACGTTGCTTGTGTTTTATGGAAAACGCGACAGACGATGTCTTATTTTATTGTGTAGCTGAAGGAGAAAAGGCAGCTTTTAAGGCCTATTATTTTTATACCGGTTTTATCTCTAACTGTGTAGGTACGTAAGCATGTTACGACTGTGTGGGTATTTAACGAGTTTAAGACATTGTTTTCTTCACCAATAAAATTATTATTATTATTGTGAGCCTTAGTGTCTCACTGCTGCATTGCATTGTTTCCATGTGTGCATTCTTTTCTACAACTATAAAATTATTGAAACAACACTAACATCTCTTAACAATGGCTAAATATTCGATATATTGGAATATTTATAATATTGTCTGTAGGTAATGTGTAAAATCGTGCATATTTTAAGACATATATTGTACAAAACTTTCAATAAAAAGTAAGATACACAAAGTAAGGCACTCAGTTGTAATAAACCTCATATTTATTAAACGAAATTTAGCTACAAATAATTTAAGTTACATGATATAAATTAGGCTTTGCAAGAATAATAACTTTTCCACTTTCCTCCAGCGAATTTCCAAAATTCATTCACAATCCACGCTTTTAAATACAAGGAATTTCTCGAAAAGCGCAAACACCTGATGTCAAAGCCACTCGGAATGTAAGGACTTAACCAAATATGAAAACATTTACTTACACAAGTTGCATTTCGAACCCTCGCACAAAGTTGGCAACTGTAGAAAAGAACACACACTTAAAAGGGCATTATCTTCTTTATTTTTGTATTAAACTTGAAACGGGAGGAAGTACAGTAATCGCCTTAAGCTTTTCATCTTTCAGGGACAGATGTTGCAAGCGTCCCCTTCGAATTTTGCAGTTTATTTTTCGTCCGCCGTTGTTGGAAGTTTTGCTTTTATTTTGAAACTCATTTAAGAATTGCTTTTAAATAGGAGCGGGCTAATGATTTATTGAGAATTTTTAGTGCTGCTTAAAGTGTTCTTAATAAGAGTTTTTCAAATGTAGTCCTGCAAGTACTATGTTATAAATGATTTATATTGTGCAAGTTATATATTAATGTACCAACTTCAGCGTATAAATACAGGCAGCCATCTGCCCCTGCCCGTTGATAGTGATTTAGAACATTTTTTTCAAATATTTAATTATACAAATAAAATGTTTTTATATAATAAAGTACCTATAGAAAAATTTACCGAATGTCTCTATACTTAGAACAGTGTTTTATTTTGTTGTTTTTGGAATATATCGTACTATTTTAACGGAACGTCAATACCTACATCCTTATCATAAGTCGAGTGATTTAAGGAAAACATACTTTATTTGAGACGCTGGTTCTAACCATATGAGAATAATAAATAACCAAGACGAGCTTTGTGAGAACTTATTATAATATGATAAGCTCATATAGTACTAAGTTTTGAATCGATTTTAAAGTTACTATCGATCTATTGAAATGTACCTCCCGTACAAATTATTATGTAGGTACTTAGGTATCTGCGACCACAATATATACAAATATGGACATCTAATGCGAGTTCAAAAATGCCCCCAAAACCAATTGTGTAATTGAGCCGAGATGTCCAGCGCTTTTCTTAACAACGTGCATAATTATGTCGGTGGTGGTGCAACACCTTTGACAAATGCAAATAGAATAAAGATAACCTTGATAAACCAATCACAATTATTTGTAAATAGCGATAAGTTTTACGAAATAAAATGGTAACTAAGGCACCTACCAAAAGCGAGTTGACGAACAAAATATAATCGCTATTCGCTTCCTTGTAAAAGAAAAACATTGCGACATTTGTAGTTCACCAGCGAGCTATTAAGTGTAGGTACGTCTAATAATATGTATACATTTCGGAACGTATGTCAAAGGCATAAGGATCAAAATCGTATACATATTATTAGAGCCGACCGTACTAAGCGCTAAGCTAAGCAAGTAGCTACAAATATCGCCGTGCCTCTTTTTTTTTACACAGGAGCGATTATCCTTTGTTTATTTATTTATTTATTTAATCTTTTTTGCACAAAAGAAAATCTTATCGTACAAAAGGCGGACTTAATGCCACAGAGCATTCTCTACCAGTCAACCTTAAGGCAAAACAGAAAAGAATGTAGGCGGTGCAACTTGCAAACTTAATAAAAAGACATTGTTCGTTTTTATAGCCGAGCTGTCAATCGCCAACTCGCTTTTGGTAGAACCAGTGCCTAGCATTATAAAATGAAAGCAGTTCCAGTTACGACCACCGAGCCAAAAGTTTGTGGCATTATACTCAAAACGATAGAACGGACTGTCTGTATTGATTTTCAGTGCTTTTTATTTGATTTTATGAAATATCCTGCTTTATTCATGGTTTTTTACAGGAAAAACATGGCTGGTAACCTAAGTATGATTTTCAAAGAAATATAGACCGGGAAACGATTTTATGATTCCAGGAAATGCCATTAATCTGATAATGGAGGGTAAACAAAGATGGGTGCCTTTTTTCAAACTAAGCTGAGCGAGAACGAAAAAAATCGAAGGTAATAAAAGTTTGTTATAACCTCATTTCCGCATAGTTTAACTAAACCATAAAAAATTATGAGTCTCAATTGCTTACCGTTTTTATTTTATTATACATTAAAGATATGTTAGATTTCAAGGAATAGGTACATTTCATTTCTTTAACTGGGTACCTGCATTTTGCATATTAATCGCACTAGTAGCTTTACTATTGTCAGCCATGTTTTTTAATCAAATCAAATTTTGAGCTTCACCCCATTTATAAATCTAAATGGCTTTCAATACTTTTGTTGAGAGAAACATTACTATTAAACGAAGCCCATATATTTTCAAATCCTTTATCACTTTCCCTTCATATTTTATATCTGGCAACATTTCCTTGCTACTGAAACAAAATGGACCCATCTCACCCGCGTTATTGAGAATAATTTCTCAATACAAATACGGCACCTTGCCCCGCGGGCGAATATTTTGTAAAACTTCGATAACCGAACTCTACGTGCAATCACAATCAAAAATATATATGCGCGCAAAGCACCAAATATATGTAAACTCATCCTTATTACTGTCACTGTAAGGTCACGTTTAGATATTTTTTGGACTTTGCGCGCATCTATTTCTTTTACTTTAACTGTACAATCCAACTATCCATAAATGTCGGAATCCTTTTACAATAATCGAATATAGCCTTCGTCTCTCAGAACGGACACTTTGTATAATGATATTACTTTTTTCGCTCTTTTGTATATATTTCGAAGTTACGCACTGCCTGGATACGTTTGTTTAATGTTATTACCGGGTCAAGGGTCTAGCGGACTTCTGAAACGTAATTCCCAATCATAGTTTTTATATAAATGTTTCATATAATGTAAAACTTGACAAAAGTAATGAGATAGTAGGCTGTCAACTTTTTTTGATCTAGTTTGCCATAGTAAATATACAAACTACTTGGATATACATATTTTATTTTTCTTATTGTCTATATCGTCGGCTGACAACCAAAACTCACTATAAAAACTGTCACTACTCTTAGCAACCTCTTATGTCAGTATTGAATCAGAACTGAGATACGATCTCTATTTCAAGTAGGTATTTGTTACTTAGTGCGTTTTGGTTGTCAACCGACGATATATGACATGAAAATCAATCAAAGAAAGAAGATGGAAAATAAATTGTAAAGGAAACATGTAGTAGAGTTGGTAAAATTTTAATGATATGTTGATAATGATGAGCGAGTTGTTTCCATGTGGGGCACGACCAGCCATACAAATAGTCACACACAGAAAAATTGGTCCTTCGAAATGGAATTCAAAGTCAAGTTTTGTGTTAACTATAAATTGTGTGAGCCTCTAAATTGGATAATAAATTACGCTAAAAACCATTAAATTAATTAAAAAATACCTAAATAATACAAAATCTGACGCATTTATAAAAATAAAACACTTAAACCTATGAAATATAACGATAATATAAAACTAATTAAATATAGTGAATAAAACTATCTAACTTAAATTATTCGAAAAGTCCGCCACGAGTTGTACCTGGAGCGAAGGTAGGGGAGACCAGGTATAAAAGTAACGCGGGATGAACGTAACAAATTCATTTAAAATTTTACTACGACATTTATCCGAACGTCCTTCAGGGCATTAAATGCCATTTAGATTCCCCCCCTAACCTCAGTTACACCCACGGTGCTGTGACGGCAGGTTATGCGTGTAGTGCTATGGTCCCAGAAAAATGCGTCAAAAGTAAGTTTTTAACGATTTTTTCAATCTTAGGTAGATTTTTCATGGTAAACGCTATAGTTTGCGTTTTGCATGGATGTTGTAAAGTCACTAATCATTTACAGTTTGAGGGTTGCAAATCAATGTTTTAATGATGCTTTTTACGTTTTTTTGCTACGTGTTTGTGGGATTCTGGAAATTCGATACCAAGGGATGATTGAAACAACTTGTTACTTTCATCCCGATTTCCAAATTGGAGGCTCATTGGTACACCTATGTGCTAGCGTTTATTAAATAACTCATATACTTAGTGCCTTTTTGTTGCAGAATGTCTAATATACCTACACAAAATAACAACAGACAGAAGTCCACCAAAATAGAAATTATAGCTTTAGCTGCCGTTGAGGTGATCCTTTTTTAAAATGCCCTACAGGAACGCAGCAAAGACGTACCAACTGGCTCACATCACTTTATATAGACATGTAAAGTAAAGGAAAGCTTTACTTGAAAGTTCAGCGGTACTACCCAAGGCGGGATTTGTTTCTGGAAACAAATATTCACTGTCGATGAGGAGTAAAACACATTTTTTTATCGTATTTAGATACATTGTATGATTAGCTTAGTAGTATACTCAGAAATAAGGACAATGCAGGAAGCATTTAATTCCTTGGATTACACCTAAGCATTTGTTTATATGCCATTTAGAATAAGACAGAAAGTTGATTGCTCTCACGTTACTCATATATCCTATAGGTATAAATTAATTTCATCTCATATAATAATGTTAATTACCTTTATTCATTGTTAATGTTTGTCTTTGATATTGTAAGACTGTTGATTACTTAAAAATACTAATTACACATAATTATATTGATTATTTTATAGTTATTTACTTTGTTTCTATTATCCCTATGCACTGTTACAACCAGCCCTGGGGGTAGGGATAATTGCAACAAATTCCATCCTTCACTGTGAGCCATTTTTCTGTAAAACTATTCGATGTATGAAGTTTATTTTGGTACCAAAAGATACATGAAATATGTGTCTATTGCACATAAAGATGCAAAGTTTGACAACTGCTACCAAAAAAATATAAAAAATCAAAAACTAAAAATTGTTACATTCATACCTGGTCTCCCCTACCCATCACACTAGCAGCGTTACCACGTTGAATGGCGATGGATAACCTTTGCACCAGGTACACCCCCGCGCGGGCGTCAGATCCCCTCTCCCATATACGACGTCCAACTTCTCGGATGAACGAAATTGCTTCAGATCCCCAGCATCCAGTTGTTTCAAATGAAAGAGGCACAAAAAAGTAACTATTGCACAATGTCATATATTTTTGTCGCTTTTTGAACGCGGCAAGCTCTAAATAGGTAACTTTCTTAAAATATCTATTCCTTTTCAGCTTCCAACCTTTTATCCGGGCGGAATTATTTTTATCTAGGCCGACAGACACCGAGACAACGTGGTGAAGATCGAGAGTGTGTCGGCTAGGGTGGCGTACCTTATACTCAGAGTATCTGAGAGATACTCGCTGAAGGTCATACAGGTGTACGCGCCGACTTCGACACACTCCGACGACGAGGTGGAGGCTATGTATGATGATATCTCAAAAGCCATGCATAGCTCCAGAACCTACTTCACCGTTGTTATGGGGGACTTCAACGCGAAACTGGGCAAGAGAGATGGTGACGAACTGAGGGTGGGGCAATTTGGGGTTGGACGTCGGAACCACCGGGGCCATCTGCTGGCTGGTTTCTTGGAGAAGGAGGGACTCTACATGATGAACTCCTTCTTTAAGAAACGCGAGCACAGAAAATATACTTGGATGAGTCCCGACGGTGCAACTAAAAACGAGATCGACTTCATCATGTCGACGAAGAGACATATATTCAACGATGTTTCTGTGATCAGTACGGTTAAAACCGGTAGCGATCACCGCCTGGTAAGAGGCACGTTGAATATATGTCCTAAGCTAGAACGCTCGCGACTGATGAAGTCTACGCTCCGTCCTGCACTCCATCTCCAAAACCCCGAGAGCTTTCAGCTGGAACTCCAAAACCGTTTCGATTGCCTAGGCGATGACGTGGACGTATTCAACGACGGGTTTGTGGAAGCTGTCCATAGCGCTGGGTCTAAGTTTTTTAAGGCCCAGCGGACAAATAAGACCAGAAAGCTCTCAGACTCCACTCAGAAGCTAATGGAAAAAAGGAGTGAACTGGTTCTACAATCCTCAGTTGATGCGACTTTATACCGGCAGCTCAACAGACAGATCTCTAAGTCCCTCAAACGCGATATGCGCCAATTCCGTACCAAGTGTATAGAAGAAGCCATCGAGCGGAACAAGGGCTCTAAAGTTTTTGCAAGGGATCTGTCTGTTGGGCAAAGCCAGCTCGCCAAATTAAAGACTGAGGATGGTAGAATCGTCACATCCAGATCTGAGCTGCTGAGTGAGATAGAGGGTTTTTATGGACAGCTGTACACGTCAACTAGCAGACCCGAAGTTGATCTAGCGGAAGACCTCAGAGCTAGACTGACCCGACACTATACAGAAGACATCCCGGACATCAGCCTGTGCGAGATTAGAATGGCTCTTGAACAGCTCAAAAATAACAAGGCGCCTGGGGAGGACGGAATTACAGCTGAGCTTCTGAAGGCGGGTGGTAAACCGATCCTTACGGCCCTTCAGAAGTTGTTCAATTCCGTCTTACTGGAAGGGAGAACGCCAAAGGCATGGAACAGAGGTGTGGTGGTACTGTTCTTCAAAAAAGGTGATAACGCTTTATTGAAGAACTACCGACTCATCTCACTTCTGAGCCATGTCTATAAGCTGTTTTCAAGAGTCATTACGAATCGTCTTGCACGCAGGCTTGATGACTTCCAGCCTCCCGAACAAGCCGGTTTCCGAAGAGGCTTTAGTACCGTAGACCACATCCATACGCTTCGCCAGGTTATACAGAAGACCGAAGAATATAACCTGCCCCTCTGTTTAGCGTTTGTGGACTACGAGAAAGCCTTCGATTCGATCGAAACATGGGCAGTACTACAGTCTCTCCAACGGTGCCAAGTCGACTACCGCTATATCGAGGTGTTGAAGTGTTTATACGAGAGCGCCACAATGTCAGTCCGACTCCAAGACCAGAGCTCGAAGCCTATTCTGCTGCAGCGGGGAGTTAGGCAAGGAGATGTCATCTCCCCTAAGCTGTTTACCGCTGCACTGGAGGATGTCTTTAAGACTCTGGACTGGAGAAGGCTAGGTATCAACATAAACGGCGAGTACCTCACTCACCTTCGATTCGCTGACGATATAGTAGTCTTGGCTGAGACCTTGGAGGACTTAAGTACTATGCTCGTTGACCTCAGTAAAGCCTCCGAGCGAGTTGGTCTTAGGATGAACATGGATAAGACGAAAATCATGTCGAATTCCCATGTAGCACCAACTCCCGTAATAATCGGAGACTTTACACTCGAAGTTGTAGACGAATATATATACCTAGGGCAAACTATTCAGTTAGGTAGGTCCAACTTCGAGAAAGAGGTCAATCGTCGAATCCGACTCGGTTGGGCAGCGTTCGGGAAGCTACGACACATATTTTCGTCCAATATTCCGCAGTGTTTGAAGACGAAAGTCTTTAATCAGTGTGTGTTGCCAGTGATGACATACGGTATTGAAACGTGGCCGCTTACAATGGGTCTCATAAGAAGGCTCAAAGTCACCCAAAGGGCAATGGAGAGGGCTATGCTAGGAGTCTCTCTGCGTGATCGGATTAAAAATGAGACCATCCGCAGCAGAACCAAAGTAACCGAAATAGCTCTCCGAATCGCTAAACTGAAGTGGCAGTGGGCGGGGCACATTGCGCGTAGAACCGATGGCCGTTGGGGCGGGAAGGTTCTTGAGTGGCGGCCACGTACCGGAAGGCGTAGCGTCGGTAGGCCCCCCACAAGGTGGACCGATGACCTGGTGAAGGTCGCTGGAGTTCGCTGGATGCGGGTGGCGCAGGACCGGTCATTGTGGCAATCTTTGGGGGAGGCCTATGTTCAGCAGTGGACGTCTTTCGGCTGATATGATGATGATGATGATGATGATGAGGCCGACAGATAATACAAAATTGTACACTGGCACTAAACATACAATAGCAGAAAGGATTTGTTGTTAAACTAAAGGTGTGTTTTATGCATGTAAATAAACGTGTAGGTACCTAAATAAAATCTATCTTTAAATAAAAGGTCATTGTTGGGAGCCTTTGTATTATAATTAGGTGGTTTTCGGTACCTAAAACGTAAAGACAAGGAACAATTACTATTTATCTACTCGTAAGAGGAGAAGTTTCATAAGTTGCGTAACTTCCATAGAGAATGTTCTCAGGAATCTAAATTTAACAAATAATCTAACCAAGTCAAGACCGTACTAGATACATGCCTTATGATTTATATTTACTGCCTTGATTATTTTTTTACGAGAAAAATAATGGAAACATTCTCAACATGAACTTACTTTTAAATTTTCATGAAATTTCTCGGAAACTTTCGAGTTCCTGCAATTTAAAGAACGTTCTGCAACTTGTACATTGCTACTCGTACATGTAATAACCAGTTTAAAGGCAAAATAATGTTTTCATAAATATGAAATCCGCAACACAATAGAAAGTCTAGGGATTTCGATTCAAAATACTGCCTTGTTAAATTTATTTCAATGTCTCATAATCCCTTTCAAGATAATGCTTTCTTTTCATGCATTACGGGAGTAATAGAAATATTGGTACAAAGCCAGGGTTGTTGAAATATTACTCTGAATTTACTCTGTTTATGCGTAATGTCTAGATATTTGCATTTTATGTGTTCAAAAGAGCCAACTAAAATTTACTATTGCATGAATAGTAAGTTTAACTTGGCACTTAGAAGTATTGTTCTTTGTTTATTCAATCAAAATTACATAACTCACATTATATGTGGAGAGAAAAGAAAACATTTACGAAAATACTTTTGAAATACATGATGAACAAGTGTAAATCCGAAGACGAGATTTGTTTGAACAGTCAGCAACAGTCTAATTCTGAATGGCAAAATGACAAATCTATTTTGTAATAATCAAATACTTAATAAGAAATAATAAATGGCTCAGGATAATTTGTTTCATTTCAGAAATTGAGGAAAACATAACACAGGTAATACTCTTCTAGGCAACAGACTCATGACTGCTATTTTTCTCAGAAAACTACTTATTTCTAAAATGTACTTCCATCTTTCCCAAACAACCTTCGTTATAACGACAAAGTTATGGCCAAAGAAATATTTACAGCCCGACACGGGATTGCTTATCAGTCGACAAATTGCCTTATGCAATGTATAATTCATGAAGGTCCCAGGTCTGGGACAATCTTCTATCCTGCATCCCTATCTAGCCCGCAAGAGTACTGTGCGAGTAAGAGAGATAAGAATAATAGTAACACTGTTGGTTATATGATAGGGGTCGGTATGAACCAAATTGTGTGCATTTGTGTAATTCTCATATTTTAGTTGAGTTTATTGGTTTGTTTGTTTCCTCAGGTAATGACACGTCTGCAGGTTGCTGCTAAAAATATTTTATGTTTTCCAATATCATAGGCACCTGTACTAACTACAATATTTGTAAATATTAGCATCACAATAACGTTGTACTTAATAATTATTCGATAGTGATTAAAGATGATGTCACACATTCATTGAATTCACTGAAGGTATGGTTACTTAAATATTTGATACAACACAAGCAATACTCCACAAAATAACTTTAAAAAAAATCCTACAAAACTTTCGAAACCAGCAGAACCACGAAAAACAAAAACACTAAAGGACATGCAACCAAATCTATTAACAAAGAAAAAGAAAAACTAGAACATAAACTTTCGTCACGAAATACCATCGCTGGAAAAAGCAAAATGGTGGAACTACGCGGAAACCTCAGCGAACCGAGCGCAACAAAAATTTAATTTTGCTACAAAACTTTCTATGGCCACTCTTAAATTACTGACATGGCACAGAAGAACTTTTCTTATTAGAGGTCCCTAGCGACTAAAATAATGTGGATAAGCCTTTAAGTTTCTCGCTTAGAATATTTTACCTGCAGATAGACTGAAGTTATTTTACCCGGTCGTATTTGTAATAATTACCTCAATACAACTCGTAGTTACCCTATGGACATAGATCATGTTGATAAGGATCTAACCTACGTATGAAGTCATATCCACACGAAGTCATAGTCACAACATTATCGGAAAAACTAGTAAGTTTTATTACGATTTAGTATTGAAACTATAGGTATAGAAACGTATGTACGTATAGTAATGTGTTCTCGTATGTTTTGAGTATTTTTCTTAAATCCACAAAACTCGAAACTTGGGCATTTTAGTCATATAAATCGAGACTGACACGTTTGGTTTTTTTTGTTTCTATGCGACTATGGTGATAAGTTGCTGTTCATAATTGATTTATTCTAATAAATTTTATGATAAAATAGCTTTATCAAATCATCTCAAGAAACTACTTGAGAGTTGCTTCATGAATATCAAAAAGGTCGATACACATGATGTACTTCTTCATATGGCAAAATAGAAGACAAACATCGAGATCGCACATTATCTCCTCCCTGTCATATTTTAATGAATAATCTTGTTGCAAAGAAAACATACATTACTAAACATGCGAAAAATCTTAAAGGATTTAAAAGACCGATATCTGCTATTCGAAAACAAAAGCAAACGTTTATCTCCCGTTCACCCATGGCTGTGTTTGATGACAACCGCTTCCGTGACAGAGAGCACAATAAACAAGCATGTCCCATACATTTCTCTCGCTACCTCGAGCCTTTATCGGACACTGCAATAAAGTTGTAGGCCGCGCCGCAATTTATGAATAGAAGGAGGCCGATACTACACTCGAACTTAATATCTGTGACACCGGCGCTTCTAGGAGTTATGGCTTTAGTTCCGTGCAGCCATGCGATATTGTTTTTAATAAATTGCTGTGGTAAAGTGCCGTAAATATGGGTGAATAATCGTGCGGCTATTGTTTTATTAAGCTACGTTCCTAGATTAGCGGTGGTTGAATCGTTTAGATTTACCAGAATGTCAAAAGTTAAGTATCTAAAGTGTTGTAATGCTAAGAACATAAGTATGTGAACACAATTTTACCTTATGTCATTGAAATAAGGGAGGTATTCACTAATAATTGTACATATACATAGGTACCAAATTACAGTCAATGGTATAGGCCCTTGACTGTAATTTAGTGCGAATTTGAGTTGGTAATAATACTTACAGCTCTAGGGCGGTGAATTCGTAAATAGGTACAGCAGATAGGTATTAGGTGCACTAATGTGCGAAACAAATAAAATGCTTTACGAATAACTATCTGTGAGTTACGTACATTTGTACGACTTGGTTTGGCCAGCAAGTGAGGTATCCCCCCGAAAAATAGCAAGAAATCCCACTCACAGCCAAGGATGACTTAATTGTATATTTTTTTCTTTATTTTCAGATAAAATTTGTATGAAATAATCTTTATGGAGGGCAGACCAAAGTCAGGTTTCATAGCGTCAATGGAACTTGTTGTCTTCGTCAATTTGTTAGCATTATTAAAGTTCTCTTTTTATGTCCTCAAGTTTGTGGGTTTCACTCAAGAATCTTTCTACCTCAGTTGCCATCGGCCCTCCAAGCAATCATACCATGTTCCTGCCTCACTGCCACTTAAGTGAAGTCGCAGTATTAAGCCAAGCTTGACCCTTACAAAGATCATACTCCTTTATCAACTGAACTCTGAGCGTCACAAATTGAATGTAACTTTACGTTTTCTGTCATTCATTTGCATTGCACCAGCAGACCAACGTGTCAAAACTGACAAAACGGGAAAGTTATGAAACCACCCCTCCTATCTGTCCGTCCGTCAGTCACGGGCATTTTTGGGTTTGCATACGAGTTTGTGTGTAACTTGTTACGTCCGATAGCTTTTGATATGTTAGCTTTAGTTTTGGTACGTGAAAAATAAAGTAAATGAACTAGAAACACAATTGTATGCACAAATGTAACTTAATTAAATTGTTCGGTTATTTATTTACATAATTTAAGTCGATTTATGCTCGAAATGTTACGATCGTTTAAGAGGATCGCTCTGTTAGAACGCGTGCTGGGTGCAGTTTGAGTTCAATAATTCTAAGATGCAATCTAATTTTTATTTATTTTTTATTTGTAATAGGCTTACTCATGGCCACAGACTAGCCAAGGGCAGAGACGTGGCCTACGATGGAGTGAGTTTGCCCAGAAGGTGCCTATTCACCCTTGACTTGAAGGTTGACGGGTTATGTGATCTTGGAAATATAGACGCCGGCAGGGAATTCCACTCCTTGGCAGTACGCATAAGGAAAGAAGACGCAAAGCGCTTTGTACGAACAAATCGAATATCTACCAAGTAAGGGTGGAACCCGGCCGTGCGTCTAGAATTTCGATGGTAAAATGGGGATGGTGGAATAAGCTCATGAAGCTCTTGAGCACACTCCCCGAAGTGCAATCTGTAGAACACCGACAGACTGGCAACTTTCCGCCGATGGGCTAAAGAGTGTAGCCCAGCCATCAGGTTCTTGTCACCAATCATTCTCCTGGCTCTGCGTTCTACTGAGTCGAAACTATATATTGTTTACCTTGCTTGGTAAAATGGCCAAGCCACGCTAGGCAATAAGTACAATGCAATAGGTACAATAACACTTTTATGTACCCCTCAAGTTGTAATCGCTCCTTCATATTTTGTATGATTTTACACACAACAAAACTCTTGGAAACTTTTTTTTTGTTCAACCCCTAAAAAGAGGAAACGCGATACAATATGTTGTCAAGTTTCCTACGTCCTACACATTTATTGGATTAAGTTGCGACATATTTTATCCACTTGCAAAAGTTGACAATGTTGTCGAAAACTGGCTCTAAAAAGAAGCAACCAAGTTCAAAAAGGAACATAAAATACTTTCGTAAAGTGATGGGCCATTCCGTAACAGAAATGAGTCAAAAGATACATCTTTAACGGTCGATGGAGTTTTGACGTGGCGAACTTCATTCATAAAAAGTTTGAACAAGGAAACTAGGAGTTAGGGTCTGGACATACGATTGTGTCTGCAAAGGTTTTTATTTCTATCTAACGTCTCTTTTACTACATACACAATCTTTTTAGACAAGCCAATCGCCATGTCAGTAAAAACAACAGATTAAAACTTTTAGGGTTTGACGATGATTTAAAAATATATTAGGATTAAAAATAAGGTAAATACTTTAAATTGTTGATTTCATCATCATCATCATCATCATCAGCCTATGATAGTCCACTGCTGGACGTAAGCCTCTCCTATTAAGCGTATAAACGCATTAGAAGGTAAATGCCCATAATCGCCACGCTGGGCAAGCGGAGTGGCGATCGCAGTAATGTATCCACTATGATGACGCTGCTGCCCATCATCAATCTTTTATCAACTAATGGTCAGTGACACTTTAATCCCTTAGTCGACTCTTACGACACCCGCAGGAGGAGTTGGGGTGGCGACAAATGTATTCTTACTGCCGTCACCACACGGCTGAAACGGCTGAAATTGTTGATTTGATTTTCGACAATACTTTTTTTATTTACTATGCAAATTATTTATTTTAATAAAAAAAAACCGGCCAAGAGCATGTTACCGTTGTTATTCAAAAACTGCTCATCCAGTTCAAAATAATTTTCTTAGAATGTTTTTATAAAGTTCGACTTTTGAAATTTACCCTATTAACCTTTTTCCCTTTTTATTTTTATAAAGTTATCGGCGTAATTAATTTACATATTGTTACCAAATTTCAATTTTCTAGTGTTAATGGTCATTGAGATTATTTGCAGTTGAACGGACGGATGGACGGACATACAGACATGGCGAAACTATAAGGGTTCCCAGTTTGCTACCGGAACTCTGAAAATTGCACTATCAATATAAAGTATCGACTCACAAACGACGTTCAAAACAGAAACTCACTAATGTACACTAGCCTTAACTTTGAAAACTACCAGTCATCCCTCAGAGCTCACTAATGCGAAGAGAAATACTTTGATTTATTCTTTCAAGAGCCGTTTTCCGAGTGACGTAACACCGACGTCGCATTTTAACATTATCTCTGGAAAACTACGGAAAATCTTCTACACGGAGAGACATTACTTCATATTCCCCATGTAATAAATCTTGGGGGAGAGACATATCTGTCAAAAGCGTAAAATATGTATTTCTTGTAACGCTCGTCTCTCATGCTTAAAGTGAAAAGTGAATAAGATTCCCTGTACATTTTTGTTTGTGGAGGTATAAAGTTTTTCAAGTTTGTGAATACTATCGTCAGGGCTAAACATTTCGTTCGAATTTAAACAACCTACAGTCTAAATCAGGGTGTATTATAAGAAATTGTAGTTTTAAGATAGAGTAAGAACTACGGTACCTATAAATAATACAGTCCAAGTGATGTGCGAAATGCAGAAACTTTCAGTATTAATGTTTTAGGAACAGGTAAGATAATAGATAAGAAGTAATTTTATATAAGGTAAAGTTTTTATACATCTTAGTTCAGATTAGACCTTTTGTAAGAATTTTGGAAAGTTTCCTCAATTGCACATCAGCAGTATGAACAGACGAGGAGTCTAGAGACGATTAAAAATTCTAGTACAGTAGACAATTTTTTTTATTATCACCTATATTTTTCACCTTACTACATTTGAATATCATGAAAAAGTGGTCATAATAGATTCTCATCGCATTCGTTTGAAAAATCTATTAAGCACGATTTTATTTTTAACAGACTTCAAAAAAAGAGGAGGTTCTCAATTCACAGACTTTTTTCTATGTATACTCTGTCATTCTGAACTCGATATCTGTGAGAATAGTGATCCGATTGTTTATTAATAAAACGGGTATAACTACGAAATTGCCCGTTGGACCTAAATTAGGGTTTGATCATGAGATCTTGGAGAAATACGTTGACGTTGATTTTTATTTTATGTTGTTATTGCTAATGCAGTCTTTGCTAAATATTCCTTTGAAAGTACTTGTTACACAATAATATGAAGAGTCCACGGAAAAAACACGTCCAGTGCTTGAAAAAATCAGGGCAAATTCACACCTTATTCTGTTTAAAGTAAGGTGATTTTTCCTTCTGTAATTTGAATTGACTAGACATTTTCTTTCCGTGGACCCTTCATATGGCTAATTTGGAATAAATATGGAACAAGTTACAATTCATTATTTCATTTCATTATTCGGCTGCCATTCCCAATATTTTACGTTCCCGGAATCGAACCCACTTCAACTCAAAGCCTCATCAAACACAGAAATATTCACCAAAACTATTGCTTTCAAGAACTCTCAACCCTTTATTACACAATCCTTCCTGCCCTTTGATCCCTTCCGCAAAGGAATTTCTGTTCATTATATTATGCATTTAATTCTATTTGACATGAAGCTGGCAACGACTATTGTTATGTTATGGCTACAAGTACACTAAAATTGAAATCATCAATATCATCATTGATATCAGTAAATACCGAAGAGCTTGCGACTTTCTCGCACAACTCATCAGTATTCCAATACAGCGAAGAAATGCCGCCAGCATCCTCGGTAGATTTAGGTTAGGTTAAAATAATAATAATAAAGGTTGAAAATAAATATATTAAAAAACTTAAGTAGTACTTTTAATAACACTTGAATTTACGTACTTTTTTGCCAACTACGAGGTAAATGTTCGCGAAGTTGTAAAACTTAGTATTTAAAAAGTATTTTATAAAAACTAACGATTTTTTTACTGGCTATAATGCTGTTCAGCAGATTCGAGAGTAATAAAAAATTACACGTGATTTATCCGATGACAACTATGGTGATAATTGGTGATTTTTTCTTGATTGCAACGACTGCAACTTTGTGAAACAGCAATTTACTTTTCATTGTACATTCTGCACTGCTTGCTATTCTGTTCATTCCATTCCATTCCTAAACTAATTACACGTAATTATTCCAAATCGTTCGCTTACAATCCGCCATTAACCCTTGAATCCCGCAAGGCGGTACTCACCCTGCCAACGTATAAGATAAACCAATATACGTGGTCTCTAGTTCAGCAACGATTACTAAGAAGCTTCGATCACATTTTACTGGTTTGGATAAGGTTGCGTTGGCTAAACGATGGGAATAAAGTTCTGCGATGGCCGCAAACGTTCGTCCGTTCATGCGGAATTTATCGCTTATTGAAATCGATCGACCCACAGCGCTACTGTCCGACATTGAACACTCCGAAACGCCTTAAGGTACTACGGTGTGTACTGGCGCATACGACGTTCTTGAAGGATTTATATTTTTCGCTGCACTACTGAATAGTGATGCCATGACGCGCTTAGAATATTTTCACTTATACTGCATTATGTAGAAGACGGTGCGATGAGATGCGGAAACTTTGAATATTTTTGACGTTGAGTAAATTGAATGCTCTCTCACACCCGAATGAGGGTAGGTTTCAGATTAAGTATTTCATACGATAGAAAACGAAGGAAATTGATCCCTCAGTGGAAAATTTCATGTAATATAATATAATGCTTAACGTTTAATACACCCAAAAATAAATGTGTCCTTGTGATAAATAATTCAGAATAATAAATGACAGTCATAATGTATCAAAACAGTTAAAAGTTATCGTTTATTTTTTATTTTTTTTTTCATTTCATTTAATAAGTACCTATCTGTTTGCAAATAATTATTCAGTATTTTTATTATTTGTAAACAAAGGTATATAGTTATAGTAATGGTCTGCGTGGTCGGTTATATGGAAGTATTCTTAATAACTTATTATAAATTGATAACTTGATAAGTAATGGTCAATTGGTCAGGCATAAAACTATTTGTTAGTGTATTATTAAATTTTGAATTGAGTGATTACAAGTGATTACTCGTACAAGAAAATGAACCATTTATTTTCTGCCTACTACATATGATTATATTATATTCATAGATAGGCCTACGGCCTGCCACAAATAATTTCGAAAGCTTCGGGGTTGGCATTTTTCTCTGCAGTCGTTTTTCTTATTCATAATAGGTTGTCCATAATAGTTTGACCACGATCATACCTGCTGGTAAGTGATGATACAATCTACGGTGTAGCACGCTTACCTATGAGATACCTATTCACTCTTGCCTTGAAGATATTCAGATTGTACACATGTCGGACACAGATTCGGGCAAGGCATTCCACTCCTTGGCAGTGCTCATAAGAAAAGTCGAAGCGAAACGCTTCGTGCTTATTTTTGGAAAACCTACCATGAAGCGATGCCGGAGTGCCGATTGTACATACATAGCCTACTTCAAATGCCGTAACATTCCTTCCGCCCTATAACTTTATATCACTATCCCAAAATATCGATATCGCCCGCTCGGCTAACTCGAATCGTTGTCACCTTTTCAGCTTCGCATCAAAGGCCTCTTTTGATCGGCCATGTCCCTAATTAGCAGATTCTCGTTCGCGACCCGACCGACTGGAAGATATTGCTTATTGGCAATAGCTCCGCCGCACACAAGCACCGGGGCCGCTGGCACGGAAAATTGAGGCAAAATCGTGTAACACTTACCTCTATTCCGTACGTGGATTAGGATTTGAATAATGTTTACCAAGTATACTATTTCGCAATTTTCATTGCCAGGTTTTTACTTAAAATCAAATGCTTTCAAACACATTAACACATTCATTTCAGTAGCAGTATTTTCTAATAGTACATTTTATTTTTCTATACACAGGCTTGATGTAGAACATTACAATGAAGTTCGAAAGGAATGGCGATAAATTAAAACAATACCGAAGGGAGTCAAATCCAAGCGAGTTATGAATTTCCGACGTTTTTTGGTACAGATAGCCCTGCCAAAGTTATGACCTGTCAAAAATTTTCCACTTCTCACACTAGTGTGTAAATAAGTACAATATCTATTGACAATTACATTTAATATTTAAATGATTCCTATATTTTGAATCCTGTTGAAATTCGTACTTAAATTAAATCCAACTAAACTACAGCGTGTGTATTTGATACGGGCAAATATTTTAGTGGCGATTACTATCGGACCTAGGGAACCTATTTACATAAATTTATTTTACAAATTAAGGTATTTTTTTTTCATACAAAATAATTGAGCTCGCAATGTATTGCATCCACTGGTAGCCACATTACTTAAAGTAGACATAAGTATCTAAACGTCATACGAGTCTCATGTCAGTTGGCTGGCATACATTGCTGCTGGGTTGCACTTTAGAAAAATCATTACACCTAATCAACAACAAAATTTAACGAAATGGTTATCTTATACGACTCGTAGGATCAGATACGAGTATTATAGCTGGATTAATTATTCGCCCGTATCAAATACCCACGCTGTATATCTAAATAAGATCGGACCTTATGACATTGTACCGACCATGCTGGCGGTATTTCCTCGCTGTATCACAATGCTGGTGCTTTGTGCGAGGAACTCGCCAGCTCTTCGGTTTTTAGTTACGTCAGCCAGAGGTTTCGCGATTACAGCAAACAATTTTCGTGCGCCAGGACCCCATGAACCTAAAGTCTACGCCAAACGGCACAAAATCGTACTCTATGCCGAGGCCCTTATATTTATTAGGTAGGTACGTTTTAAAAAGCCTTACCTAAGGCCCGGCCACGAGATTGGTCTGAGGCGACCAGCGGCGAGCGAATCCATAAGTTGGAATGAGATGCCGACATGGGAACTCCCTCTCGCACGTATGGTTTTCCGCTAAGCCGGTCGCCTTAGCTCAATGTCGTGGCCGGGCCTTTATAGTTTGTTGATTATGGGACGGTGCCAGAGAGGTAGGTATTTAATAGTATGTGTTTTTATAAATTGAACAGGCTTTACCTATAGGTAGTGAGTAATTTAAAACAAAAGAGGTTGTTTAATGAGCGTCACTAATTTTAAGATCTTCTAAGGACCCAGAGATTTTTTTTTTTACTTTCTGTGACAGATAAATACCTGCAATCTTCTTCTTCTACCTAGCGTTATCCCGGCCTTTGCCAGGGTCCGCTTTCCTGCTACATTTCCTCCACTTTACGCGATCCTGGGCATCTTCTACTGTAAGCCCATTCACACTCATGTCAGCCTTCACGACATCTAGCCATCGCATCTTTGGTCTGCCGCGGGGTCGGGGGCCGTCAAGGGCTAGGTTAAGGCATATGTTTCCTACGTAATCAGGTGGCCTACGACAAACGTGACCAAACCACCGAAGACGGCATTCTTGAAGCTTCTCGGCTACGTCACGGACTCCGAGGCTACCACGGATGTACTCGTTTCGAATGCGGTCAGCACGCGTAACGCCGCACATCCATCGCAGCATCTTCATCTCTGTAACGCGAAGCTCCTGAACGTGCCTTCCGAGAACCGGCCACGCCTCGGCGCCATAGATTAGGACTGGGCGGATAATGCACTTATACACTAGCCCTTTGAGTCTAAGTGGTATTCTGCGATCGCAGATGACTCCTGTAACCTCCCGCCATTTAGACCAAGCTGCGCTAATTCGGGCTTTAATGTCGTGGTCAATGGTCCCGGACTCGTGTAGTACTGATCCCAGGTACTTGAACTTGTCTTTTTTCAGGGCAAGTTCATTCCCTATGTTGATGGGACTGGGATCTGTACTTCCGCAGGCCATGTATTCGGTCTTCGTGACATTTAGTTTCAGACCTCCGTTCTCAAGCGAGCCCTTCCACCGGTTCACTTTCCGCTCCAACGCCTGTTTGTCCTCATCTGTCAATGCGATGTCATCTGCATACATAAGCAACCACGACGGAGGATCTTGTATATCCGCCGTGACGACATCAAGTACCACACTAAACAGAAAAGGGCTTAGGGCGGAGCCCTGGTGAACACCGACTGTGATGGGGAAGGGTTTCGTGTCGCCAACGGAGGTCCTTTTCAAAGAAACCGAATCACGGTACATGTCCCGGATAATGTCAATATAGATCTGTGGCACGTTCTTAACCTTCAATGCCCACCAGATCATCTGACGAGGGATGCAATCAAAAGCCTTTTGCAGGTCAAGAAATGCCATGTAAAGGGGCTTTCTTCTATCCCTATAGGCTTCAGTCAGAGTTCTGAGGGCAAATATGGGATCAACTGTGCCACTGCCAGGACGAAATCCGTATTGACATCCCGAGACAGTGCATTCATGCCGCAGCCTCGAATCGATTATGCGTTCGAAGAGCTTCATGGTGTGACACATAACCTTAATACCTCGGTAGTTCCCACAGTCTTGTACGCTACCTTTGCCTTTAAAGATTGGCGAGATGATGCTCGATCGCCAAGCATCGGGCATCCGTCGGCTGGTTAGTATACGGTTAAAAAGGTCAGTTAACAAGTCCACACCACGATCGCCCATCGCTTTCCACGCTTCTATCGGCAAGTCGTCGGGGCCAGCAGCTTTCCGGTTTTTCATGCCACGAAGACATTTGCGCACCTCGTATTTGGTAATCGGGGGTACAAGTCCACAATTGGAAGGCAATTCTGGTGGAGAAGAACCAACTGAATGTTCAGTATTCAATAATTCGTGAAAGTAATCCCGCCACCTCTCTTTCACTTTGACCGTGTCCCAGAGCAAGTTGCCAGTTGAATCCTTAACGCAAAGACATTTGGTGATATCCTGCGTGGCTTTGTGTCGAGCTGCAGCTATCTTGAAAATGGTCTTCTGGCCCTCCCTTGTTTCTAGATTCTCGTACAAGGGAGACATCTTTCGATGTTTGGCTATAGCTACAGCTCGTTTTGCGGCAAACTTGGCAGATTGGTAGCTTAGCTTAGCTTTGTCTTGAGGTGTTTCAGACTGTTGCCATACCCTGAACCGTTTCTTCTTCTCCAGAATCGCCTCTTGAACTAAGTCATTCCACCACCATGTCTCCTTGTCGATGACGCGGCCTCCCTTGGAAATTCCCAACACACGCTTCCCTGCGCCAGTGATATCAGCCTGGATCCGGTATAAATACCTGCAATATGTATGATTTATTAACCAGCGAACCTATTACCTAACATAAACTTCAAATCCTCAAATTTCGAGGGTTTGTATCAGGCACTCCAATGACGCCTTGGTTGGAATGACAGAGGACAACCCCTCGAAATTTACGGATTTTGAAGTTTGTGGTAGTAGGCCAGATTGAAGAGAAAAGGTATTTTATCGAAACGAGATCCACTCATCTCATTAATGCAAATGATTTAACCCATAGAAATAAATTTATTGTTAAAGATTAACATACATAATTGTAATTAGAATACTAACGCCGATTGTCACTTTTAAAGTTGAGTGGGTTTTATAAAAGCCATTTATAAAAGGCATTTTTATTTCTTTAAGTAAGAAATAAATAACCAAACGACCAAACAGCAAGCTGACTGCGTAATCAATTGAGAAAGTTTTCTAAACTAAGGGCCAGTAACTAAATTATGTATAAACAACCTTCAATGAACAAAAATCCTAGTATACTCGTCGCTAGCCAAGCAACGCGTCGTATGTTCAAAGTTTTCAAGCCAGCCGGCAAAGTTCCATTTCTTATGAATACTTATGAACAGTCTCCAGCGATCTTGAGCTTGGCAAAACTGAATAAAACTTTAGTACAGGTATGCAAACATCATCATCAGCCTATCTCAGACCACTGCCGGACATAGGCCTCTCCCATTATGCATATGGGCCATAATCGCCATTCTGATCAAGCGGGTTGGCGATCGCAGTAATGTGTTCACTATAATAGCGCTGATCCATCATCAATCTTCTATAAAAGAATGGTCAGTGTCACTTCAATCCCTTAGTTGGCTCTTACGACACCTGCGGGTTGGGGTGGTGACAAATGTATTCTTACTGCCGTCACCAGACGGCATACAAACTTCATTATCAGCCTTTCTCAGACCAAGGCCGCTCCCACAGAATTAGATTTGGATAGAAGAAACAAGTTCATTCATTTGTATGGCGGCCGAGCGTGTCAGATTTTGTACTGAAGTTGTTACTTTCCTATGATTTTAAATATGTCTCAGGCCTTTGAGTATTCATATTTTTTGTGTTGTTGCAATTAATATTACTTAAGGAGGCATTATTAATGTTTTTGTTCACTTCAACTTACAAAATTTGACGCCCGAAAGCTGCAAGCTGCGATTAAAGACGGACAACTCAGTGGATTTCACTGAGTTAATTTGACACGCTAAGTAGATACATTTTTTTTTTTTTTTTTTATTGAAAAACAATTGAACATTTACATGATATCTTAAACAATAATTTCGCCAAACTGCGAATTTGCTTGATCTATGGTACATATGACATCTATGGCCGCTCCCATTAACTATGCATATGGGTTATAATCGCCATACTGGTCAAGCGGGTAGGTGGTCGCAGCAGTATGTCCACTATGAATGCTGCTGCCCATCTTCGATCTTCGATCTTCAATAAAATAATGATCAGTAATATTCATAACCCTTAGTGCATTCTTACGTCACCCACGGGAAGAGTTGGGATATAAATAGGTAATTATGGGCATGGGCCTAATGCGTCTACAGAAATAAGTCAGAGGAAACGCCTTTGTCTAGTGGTGGACTGTCATAGGCTGATTGTCCATGGTGATTAACTATCTAACAATTGTTTACATCAAATATAATGAAACGGCTAAGCTCACGTGTACTTAGATATTCTCACGTCAATACGCTCGTCGCGTCTACGCTCATAAGTCGCGAGGCATGAACGCGGACCCAGTGCTTGATAATGGTGACCTGGGCTCTCCGAAACATGTCGAGCTTAGTGACTGAATACATGTGAGTTTAACCTTTTAATTATATTTAACGTTATTATATCTCACTATAGTTTAAATTCAATAGCTTAAATATTTATACCCAGTACAATAGTCCTTGAATTTTACTGTTACTATAATTTACTACATTTTCAATTTTCGCCTCCAACTTCGTCTAGTTCACAATTTTCCATCGTATTTAAACTTTGACAGAAACAGGGGTTCATAACCGAATCAATTTAAAAGTTGCTTGTAAACGGGGTGGTTGACTTTTCATTTAAACCCTAGCAGTTTTTGCCCGAATAGATTCGACATAAACATAAATGATCGAGTTATACGCATAAACGAAAAGGCGTAACAGGCATATATTTTTACATAGATAATTCTATTTAGTACTGAAATGCCAAGGTAATTTGCAACTGATTAAGACCATGACCCTTGAAGTTTCTTCTGTTTTATTGGCCTTTGGGTATTATTGTTTGGGGTGGAGTTTGTACAGAAATTCGAATAACACGTTAATCAATGTCAATAATAGCTTTAGCAAGTTACTTCGAGAAAACAATTGTTAGTACAATTGAGTATGCTACTCAGTATACGCATAAGATGGTTCTCATGGATGGTTCTGATGGATCTCAATGATCAATGTACTGTAAAGTCATTGTCCATAGAGCATTGTAAACAAACCGTACATAATCTAGAAATATCCACAATCGACAACTTTTTAACTATTCGAATTTGCGACCATATATAACATGGACGTCTAACGCCAGCCCAAAAATGCCACCAAAACCAGTTGTTCAATTGTGCCAAGATGGGCAGGACATAGCGCTTTTCTTATCACCGCGCATATTTCGGCGCAACATCTTTGACAAATGGTTATAGACAATAGCCAATCACAACTATTTTAAAATGGCGGTTTAAGTTTTGATAGGTTGATATTAAAATTCATTACCGTGGTGCATTGTTGAGGGGGTGACACTTGTCAACTAAAATTCGGGACCGTTTTTGAAAGGTAATTTAGTATGGCGTGCGGCTTCCATGTTTTATTTGTTCGTAGATTCGAATAGTTTAGGATAGGTACTCGTAATTGTTAGGGTAGGGGATGCATAAACAGCATATTGGATTTAGTAGTATTAATGACGCCGATGCCCATCATCAATCTTCTATCAAAAAATGATAAGTTCTAAAATGGTAACTTCAATCCCTTTGTCGACTCCTACGAGGGCAAGTTCTTCGGTCTTTAATTACACCATTAGTACCTACTATAAGATTGTATAATTTAAACTTAAGATTTCGCTGCTTTATTAAATATACACTTAAATTGTTTAGTTAAAACGTAATAAATACGAGTATAAGGGCCTCGGCAAAGAGTACGATTTTGTACCTTTAGGTTCATGGGGCCCCAGCACATGCAAATTGTTTACTGAGATCGCGAAACGTCTGGTTGAGTCCTCGCACAACGCATCAGCATTGCGATACAGTGAGGAAATGCCGCCAGCATCTTGTACAATGCCACAAAGGCCAATCTTAGAAATAGGTTAGGTTAAATAGATTAGTTAGATGTAATCTATGTACATAAATTGTAGTTTTGAAAGTTAAATAGCTTTTAAATTAGATTTAATAGTCGTCGTCTTTAAGGCGTAGACGTTCCCTTAAGCTCTCAACACTTTACTATCACGAGCTTTCTGCATCCAATCGACATCAACTCTTCGGCTTTCCATCTTACACCATTCTGTCAGACCTAAGTATTATTAGGTTACATAAATTTTGTTCTAAAAGTTATTGCAATGTTTGTAGCGCTTAGTCGTTTTTTGGGTGCTGCGAGTGGTACCTACATTAGATTTTTAACCGACTTGAGAAAAAGGAGGAGGTTCTCAATTCGACTGATTTTTTTTTTGTTGTATGTATGTTACTTGATATCTCCGAGAATAGTGAACCGATTTTAAAATTTCTTTTTGTGATCGAACGTGTATTACCCCGAGATGGTCCCATTGGCACCAAGTTGGGGTCTGATGATGGGATCCTGGAGAAATCGAGGGATTTCTTCAAATGTTATAGGTACATGTCGACGCTTATCTAAAACAACTCGGTATCTCGAAATAGTCCATTTTGCAATTAACTATAAAACTAGGCGCGGAATACGCTAAAGTTTATCGTGACTAAGACTCCCGTGTTCTAGTTCAAAATTTTAGCACTGTGGCAGCATTGTGCCGTTATGCCATTGGTGTAGAGTCGACGCCATTTTATCTGCAAGACCGGCCATAGGCCAGTTGAACCACAGAAATTGACGCCGTCACTGCGTTTGTTTGTAGACTAATGGCACATCTCGAAATTATACAACTATAGAACTTAAAGTTTATGTAAAACAGTGGCATAATTGGAAATAGTTCAGTGGAACAGTGGTAACTTGTTGTGCAATACATAATTATTCGTGGATGGCGCATTATCCGTGAAACAGTAAGGACACATGTTATAACTTAATAGGAAATAAGCGAAAGTTGTCGAAAATAATGAAAGTGGACTTGTTTACCTAATCGAAATGAGCTTTTATACTACATAAGATTAAGTTAATTTAGGGTATTCTATACGAATTCAGAACACGTTCATTATAATTTTGCAACAAATAATTGGATTCAAAACGAGTACAGTCACCATAAACGATAAATAACTATAGTAATGTTCAGCATTACTCCGACGAAGAGGTAGAAGCTGTGTATGAGGACATATCAAAAGCCATGCACAGTCCTGAAACCTACTTCACCATCGTTATGAGGGACCTTAACGCGAAATCGGGCAAGCGAAACGATGATGAGCTGAGAGTTGAGTAATTTGGGATTGGGTCTCGTAATCACCGGGGTCACTTACTAGCCAGTTTTATGGAGAAGCAGGGACTCTACATGATGAACTCCTTCTTCAAGAAGCGAAAACACAGGAAGTGGACCTGGATGAGCCCAGATGGTGCAACCAAAAACGAGATTGACTTTATCATGTCGACTAAGAAGCATATATTTAATGATGTCTCTGTGATCAACGCGGTTAAAACCGGAAGCGATCACCGCCTTGTAAGGGGCATATTAAATATAAGCGTCAAGCTAGAGCGATCTCGATTGATAAAGTCTACGCTCCGACCAGCACCGATCCAACTCCAAAACCCCGAGAGCTTCCAGCTCGAACCGCAAAATCGTTTCGATTGCCTACCCAGCGACGTGGATGTGGATGAGTATGACGACGGGTTTGTGGCAGCTGTCCATTCCACTGGGTCAAAAATCTTTAAGACCCAGCGGAAGAAAGGCAATAAGAGGCTCTCTGATCCAACTCTAAAACTCATGAAGGAAAGGAGTGAGATGGTTCTACAATCCCCAGAAGATGCCGCATCATATCCCCGGCTCAATAGACAAATCTCCAAGTCGATCACCCGCGTCATACGCCAATTTAATACCAACCGGATTAAAGAGGCTATTGACCGGAACAGTCTTCTAAGGTTTTTGCGAGAGATTTGTCTATTGGTCAGAGCTGGCTTGCGAAGCTGAAGACTGGGGACGGTAGGATCGTTTCATCCAAACCTGAGCTTTTGAGTGAGATAGAGAGCTTTTACGGACAGCTGTACACATCAACACGAAGACCCATATCCAATTTAGCTAACGACCCACGAGCTAAATTGACTCGACACCATACCGAAGATATACCGGACGTCAGCCTGTACGAGATTAGGATGGCTCTCAAACAACTCAAAAACAATAAGGCATCAGGCGATGACGGAATAACAGCCGAACTTCTGAAGGCGCGTGGGAAACCAGTCCTTAGGGCCCTTCAAAAGCTGTTTGATTCCGTCATCTTTAGAGGCAAAACACCAAAGGCATGAAGCAGGGGTTTGGTGATGTTGTTCTTCAAAAAGGGTGACAACACCCTGTTGAAGAATTACAGACCCATCACACTTCTGAGCCATGTCTATAAGTTGTTTTCGAGAGTCATCACAAACCGTCTCACACGCAGGCTCGACGACTTCCAGCCTCCTGAACAAGCCGGTTTCAGAAAAGGTTTCAGCACCGTAGATAGACATACACGCTCCGTCAAGTTATACAAAAGACCGACGAGTATAACTTGCCCCTCTGCTTAGCGTTTGTAGACTACGAAGAGGCCTTTGATTCGATCGAGACGTGGGCTGTACTACAGTCTCTCCAGCGGTGCCAAGTAGACTACCGGTACATCGAAGTGCTGAAGTGCCTGTACGAAAACGCCAATATGTCAGTTCGCCTTCAGGACCGGAACTCGAAACCAATTCCATTGCAGCGAGGAGTAGGACAAGGAGATGTTATCTCTTCTAAATTGTTAACCGCTGCACTGGAAGATGTTTTCAAGGTTCTGGACTGGAGGGGATTTGGCATTAACATCAATGGCGAGTACATCACTCACCTTCGGTTTGCCGACGATATAGTAGTCATAGCTGAGACCATGGAGGACTTAAGTACTATGCTCGATGGTCTCAGTAGAGTCTCTGAAGATGTTGGTCTTAAGATGAACATCGACAAAACGAAGATCATGTCGAACGTCCATGTGATACCAACTCCAGTGAAATTTAGAAACTCTACACTCGAAGTTGTTGACGAATATGTATACCTGGGACAAACTGTCCAGCTGGGTAAGTCCAACTTCGAGAAGGAGATCAATCGTCGAACCAGACTGGGTTTGGCGGCGTTCGGGAGACTACGCAATATCTTCTCGTCCAATATACCGCAGTGTCTCAAGTCGAAAGTCTTCGACCAGTGTGTGTTGCCAGTGATTACTTACGGATCTGAAACGTGGTCGTTCACTATGGGACTCATTAGGAGGCTCAGGAACACTCAACGAGCGATGGAGAGGGCAATGCTCGGGGTTTCTCTGCGAGATCCCATCAGGAATGACGAGATCCGCAGAAGAACGAAAGTGACTGACATAGCCCAAAGAATTACAAGAAGTTACAAAATTACACCCATTATCTTGTCTTATAATAATCATAATCATAATCTTTATTGTCTGTGAGAAATGGGTTACATTGCCAGTAAGTACTAAAATAACAATTATACATGGGTCTCACCAAAACTCTACCTTTTCAGGTGTACAAACAAAATTGCAAATACTAAAATATGCCATTAATTTCTGTAAAGTTTTATTATTATTATGACACAAGTCATTTTGGACCATTATTGTCCATATAAAAAAATTGTATTTAAACATTAAAACGAAATAAGTTATACGTACTATTCTTTATAAATGTTTTTAGAATATTTGTCTTAATGACAAATAATCCGCTATTGTTCATAAGAGAAAAATAAAATCTTGATACTTTTTCTATTGTGACTTTAATGCACATAAACAAATTCTTATTTTGAGTTACGACTCGATTTTATGCTGGCACAAGTCTAAGTTGTGTGTTTTTTTGAGTTTTTTTTGTATGATTATACGGTTTATTAATTTTCTTTTAGTTATTTCGCATTCTCAAATAAAAAATGATGCTATGGCTAAAAGAAGATTTCCAATTGGTTTTTGTAATAAAAAGTTATGAGTAATTATTTTTTGTGTTTTTTTTAAAGCTCTCTCCTGAAAAAACACACATTTTGAGATACCGAGTTGTTTAAGATAAGCGTCGATGTATGTCGCTTTTGGTAATTTTCATTCATTTACAAGAATTTGCATTCAGAAAGTAGGATTTTAGGAAACCAATGATGGAAACAAATCGGGGATCTTTGAGAAATCGATTCAAGTCCGTTTTTTAATTTTTATTTGGTGATTATAAAAATTGTGTTTGTCATGAAATAATGCTAGCTCATTTCTCTCACACATAATCTAAAAAAAAGTCTTAAATTCAAGTAAACATTTATAGTACAAAAAACAATTAGCATCCACTCCTGCATTTTAGTACTTGTATCTAGACTTTTTCATTAATAAACTTGTTCGCCAACATCAAGATATCGCTAGCCAAAACCCGTCAGACTCACAGCATGGCAGACGAATCAAACTTTTTTTTAATTATAAGAAATGGCCTCTCGAGTTCATTCGATAAGAATCTGTGGAAGAGAAATTCAGACCGGCCGTCGCAGTGATGCCGGACCAACTTTTATCAGTTCCTATGGTTTTATTGCCAACCCTAACAAGCAGAGCTTTCTAAATGACTAACCAGTATTATAAGCACCTTCCAGTTTCCACATTAAAATTCAGTCAGTAATTTATTGCTTTCGTAGGTTTAAATAGTCTGGCAAAATAGAGTGGAAATGAGATTACTATTCGTTTCGTATTCTTTCGATTAATTTGAATAAGATGAAACTACAGCATTTTCACCATATTTTTTTGTCAGACTGTAATATTAAATGATTCAGAAGACGTGAACAGGATTTATCCTATAATTTTTGGTCCAGTATAAAGTATAAGCTACTTTCGTTTTAGTAACATACTTTCTAGAAGATGAACAGTATAACCAAGTTTTTAAAAAATACGACGGTCTCGCTAAGCAATGGAAATGCTCTACCTAGGCTGGTTTTTTTATAAATAAGTTCTGTCCTTAATAAAAAAATATATTTAAATGTGACAAAGTTGTAGGTACCTAGTCCAGTATTCTGGAATCTTAGTACTGCAATATAAAATACATGATAGGATGGATAAGTATGAGATAAAAATCATTCCATTTCGAAGACTTCTTAATTTCCGGACCCAATGAATTCTATGTTCAAACCATAAAAACACGGTAGGTATCAACGAACATAAAATTACCCACGTACCTACATACTTACAATAAGATCCATTCTAAAAGGAAATTGAAAATTTAAATTTCCTGTAAACCAAAAAACAAACCCCGACCCTCGTCTTAAATTAGGCAAAATATTGCAATTAAATTTTCATTCCTGGCAATAAACGACCGCCACATGGCATTTTATTGCCACATTTTGGAATTTGATAAGAATTTATTGCAATCTGGGAATCATCTCATCTCAGTCAATTGTTTTTTGTTGTGTTTGAATTACCAATAAGGGTTCCACCAACCGCAGTTGACAGACCAATCAACTTTACCTAGCAGATTAGATACTATGAAACTTCCCATGCAATTAATTTTAGAAAAGGATTTAATCAGCCTCCGTAGCCTAGTTGGTAGTGACCCTGCCTACGAAGCTGGAGGTTCCGGGTTCGAATCCTGGCGAGGGCATTCTTTGTGCATTTATTTATCACAAATGTTTGTTCCTTGGTCGTGGATGTGTATGTATCTAAGTATCTATACGTATCTATCTATTATATATATCGTCGCCTGGTACCCACATCACAAGCCTTAATTGAGCTTACCGTGGGACTAGGTTGATTTGTGTAAGATGTCCCAAGATATTTATTATTTATTATTATCTCCTTTATTTGACTTCTTTCTTAGTTAAGGGTTTTTATAAAATGAATATAAAATTAAAATACAATACAACATACAAAAACAATACAAAATATAAACACTTTATAAAAAACCTAATTTATTATTATTATTTATTAATGACTACCATAATTATGTTTTGATGCACCCGGCCTTTAATATTTTACGTTTGCCAAGCGATTTTTTTAAGATATGAGCGTCGCATTTGCCGTGTGGTGACGGCAGTAAGAATATATTTGTCACCACCCCAACTCCTCCTGCGGGTGTCGTAAGAGTCGACTAAGGGATTGAAGTGTCACTGACCATTCTACAAGATTGATGATGGGCAGCAGCGTCATCATAGTGGACACATTACTGCGATCGCCAATCCGCTTGCCCAGCGTGGCGATTATGGGCATTTACCTCCTAATGCGTCTATACGCATAGTTCATAGGAGAGACCTACGTCCAGCAGTGGACTAACATAGGCTGATGATGATGATGATGATGAGCGTCGCATGACCCATGGTAGCTGGTTACTAGTTATCACAAAATTTTCAAGTAACTATTGATACAAGCCCCAGCTCTTTGTGGGTGTTGTAAGAGTCGATTAGGAGATTGAAGTGACTAACCATTTAATTATTGAACATTGATGATAGGCATTAGGCACTTTAGGCAGTAGCGTCATCCTAGTGGCCACACTACTGCAATCGGTAATCCGCTTTCCTAGCGTGGCGATAGTGGGCATATACCTCGTAATGCGTCTGTGGAAGCGGCCTTTGTCCAATAATGATGATTGATACCAGGAATGCGAAAGATTATAGCCATGTAGTTTTTACAGTATTTTACCGTTGAAAGCTTGAAATTTCAAATTATCTACCAATAATGTAACACATAGTTACATTATTGGTAGATACATTCCTAATTATTGGGATATTGAAAATAACTAATTTATATGAATGGTGTCACTAGTGTTTAAGTTATCATTATCACATAGCGATCAATATTATTTGACAACATGAAAAACTTTGTAAAACGGTGTATCAACTTTTTTATGTCTGTTATTACCATGCTTACGGTCGCCTAGGTCACGCTGGGTTTTATGCATGATTATGATACTGAAAATAGGCAAACATGCATTTTTGTGGTGTTAATAAACCCTTTCATTGATGGGTCATCATATGGGATTGTAGAAATCATGGACTATATACATTTTTGCATAAATTACAGGCGACCGTATCCATGGCAATAGCAAAGAGAAAAAAGTTGATTCACCCAGAAGTACAATTTTTATGCACCCTACAGATGAAATTGTTTATCACATCACTTTATCAATGTAATAAAAAAACCTTTTACAGGTAATACTTACAAAACAGCAAAAATATTAGAAGAATTCCTTGTCCCTTCTCAAAAACCGCGTTCCATCACATCTCGCGGCACTTTTCGAACAAACGAGCACCGCGGAAGTAGGCTCTGAATAATTGAAGAAGTCTGGTCCCCGGCGTGGAGTCTAGCCACGATCAATACTGCCCGTAGCGAGCCACAGGACTAAATCTATACAATTAATTTTGTAAGTAGTTTACACAACTAAGAGAAAATAAAAGGGAATTCGACATAATCTGCTTTAGGCTATCTTGAAGTCACTGCTCAACGTTCGTGTTTCTAATTACCGATATGCCAAGATGACATGATACGTGTCTTTTGAGAGCCGGAAGTCAGTTGCACAAAAACAAAGCTTTTTAAAAGGTGCAAATTAATTATTATTAAAATAAAATCCGCTTATACTCGTACTTCAGTACAAAAATGTTCTAAATGTACAATTGTACATGTCATAATAATAATACTTCATAGGTTTACTCAAACAATTGAAACGTAGGCAACTCTAGAACCACATCAAAACTTTCAAAATTACATTACTTTGATGGTTTCCGATTGGCTTAAGATAAAAGTATTGGTTGGTTGTATGTTTTTGAAGCTAAAATAGATGTAAAGTTAGAAAAAACAACATTACTTTTAGGAATAAAACATATTGCTAAGTCACCTTACTCTGATATTTTAATTTTGCGGTAATCCATAGGAAGCGGGTTCTAATCCCGTGACAACCAGTCTTTAGCAGTTGATTTTAAATAGCCTGTTATGGGAACACGCAGTATGCCGCGTCTGGAGCCAGATAGAAGATCCAATCCTTAAGTACATCATCAGCCTATATAAATCCACTGCTAGACAACGGCTTTTCCTTACCCTATGTGTATGGAGGCATTAGGAGGGAAATGCCCATCATCGCCACGCTGGGCAAGTGGGTTAGCAATCGCAGTGGTGTGTCCTCAATAATAATGCTGCTGTCCATCATCAACCTGAGATAAATAAATAGTCAGTGACACTTCAATCCCTTAGTCGACTCTAACGACACCCATTGGAAGAGTTGAGGTCATGGCAAATGTATTCTTACTGCCGTCATCACACGGTAAGATCCTTAGGTAAATGAGCGATGTATAAACACAAAATAAATATCCAAAGTATACTTACCGAATAACATATAGGTACCGGATAAGATAAACCCAAACGCTGTCTATTGATGGATCCATCGACATGCCCGGTCATCCAAGCCAGACGAAATTCGCTTTGAACTCTCAACGACACTCAAGACTTGTACCGAGGAATAAGATAAAAGAGGGTGCTTCCAGCCTTCGTGTTCAGACACTCGTGACGATTGTTCCAAACACGATACCTACTATATTTTAAGTACATATTTGAGTTTTCGTTGGATCAATAAGAACTAAGTAGGTAGATACGAACATTTTCTCTAAAAAGGGGAATGAATTAAAAAAATACACAGTCATTAGCTAACTCTAACTTTTTTTCTATTTACATAGAATCATAATTAAAGACTTTACATGAAATATAACTATGAAAACGGATAAACACGCGTATATTAATTAATTTTCGTCATCCGCAGACCACGAACCCTATAAAGTGTTCGAAACATCGGAATGAAGTTAAAATTAAGTAATATACGCGAGTTTATGCGTTTTCATAGTTTTATTTCATGTGTAATCCTCGCGGTAACCGAAGAAAATATTAAAGACTTTAAGTACTTTAATTTCAATCACAAATTCGAATCGAAATCGAAATGTTAAATGTTTATCATATCCTCTTAAATGAGTTCGTTATACCTACGTATTAGTAACATTCTGTAATAATATTTTTCACATTATATCTGATAACAGTAAATCAAAAAAATCAATCAAGATCTTTATCACGGCGGCACACTCGTCTGATAACCTATAAAATTGGGCATACGGTGTTCTTATCTCGCACACAGTATACCAAAATGGCCGTAACATACAGTTTGCTCGTCCTGTCCTTGCTAGCTCTAGCAAACGCTCAACTGCAGGCGGTAAACGGGAGGATCAAAATCACAACTGGCACAACCTCTGGATGTGGAGACACTGTCAATTTTATTACCAACCAGCTAGCGGATGCATATGAAGAGTACAAGCAATTTTTAGACATCGAGTTTGTGCCGTGGGGCAGGACGATCCAGAATGCTGATGGTACACAGACATGCCAGTTCGGAGTCAACGATTGCTTCGCCAACCGTCTCCATCGTTGCGTGCTAAACCGACTGAGCGGTAACCAGCAAGCACAAATGGACTACATGCGCTGCGAATTCTCTCCTCCGTACCCTTCATACCTGCAAAGAAGCTACGATTGTGCCGCAGCTGCTGGTTTGAATCTAGTTGATATCGACGTTTGCGTGGCCACTCCTGTGGGACAACCTCTCGATACCGCGGCTCAAGCAGCGGCAGCAGAACCCATGGCCATAATCAACTTCGTTCCGTCTATAGTCTTCAACGACCAGATCGACGTAAGCCTCCACACTGAGGCCCGAACCCGTCTGAAGAGCATGATCTGCTTCGCCCTGGCAGAGATCCCTGAGACCGGCGTTACCAACTGTGAGATCTAATCAATTAACACATGAAGCTCTCAGCGAATAAGTACTTAATACCCAAGAAATTAAAGATCTCCAAACGGAGTTTGCTGGCATTAAATTCTAATCTAAGTTGACCCCGCACTGACACATCACGTGTTATACAAATTCTGAAAGATCGCATAGTAATAAACGTAGGTACATATGCAATTGGATAATCAGGGGCGAGATTTGCCTATAGTTTGTTATTTTTACCTCACTTGTTTAAGAATCCTTTTATTTATATTAAAGTTTCTTATTTTGAACACAAGTTCTCGTTTTTTAGCGTCTCCTGTGATTGTCAAACCTCTTTTTTGGTGTTTAAAGTATTTTTCCGTCCAGTTTTTTTATGTGTTTTTTATACACAGTGAGCATGAAAATAATGTCGTTTACTGTCTTACACCACGAATTTCATATGAATAGTTGGAGTATTTTTAGTAAATCTACAAAGTATTTTTCATGTCGAAATGGGATCAACGAAACGCGGGCAAGACTTAACAAATTAATCGTTTTAAAATATACAGTAATATTAGGTACATTTCCCTTAAATATAATGTATTTCACCAAACATAAACGTTTAATAATTATATAAAGTACAGCAGTTGAAAATATGCTGATAATAGTACAATTTTATTATACAAATTAGGAATGAAGTGATAAGTACTACCTATATCAAATCAATCTTAATATATTAATAACCTTTTGTGATAAATTATTACGATTAAGGAGTACATACGAACAGCTAAATTACCTATTTTAATGGTATCGCGTGTCACTTTATGTATTCGCAATCTTTTATATTATATTGTCAGCTTTCTCTATTATTTATTTTTCATATAAGATATTTAAGTTTTTATAAAAGTTACAATCTGTTGTATCGGTACGTTTTTAAGTAGTGTATGTGTTTAATACAGTATGTCAAACTAAAGATGCGTTCCTAGTCGCCAGTATTTGACGACTACTAATTCGAACACTCCAGCATTAACACCGATTTAACATTTCTACACTAGCTTTGACACTTAACCACTGACTCTAACACTCACCAACAGGCACACTGACATATCAATTCTACACTTATACTGAACCTGGCCCCTCGAAACCCAACACGCCTTAGTGGTTTCGTTACTCCTGACACACCGAGATACTATAAGACTGAGTGTGACACACCGATATTCCAATGCCAACTCTGACACTCCGACACCACAACGCATCGATCTGACACTCTGACAGACCATCTATGGTACTACAACACTCTTTCGACACTGAAACTTCAAAACTGTGATACTTCGACAGATATTGGCCCTCATCATCATCATCATCACCATAACGGCCGAACGATTTCCACTGCTGAACATAGGACTCCCCAGACTTTGAGAGTCACAATACTTGTTGGGAACTTCACATACACCCTTGATTTTTTTCACAGATGTATGCAGAATTCCTCACGATATTTTTCTTCATCGCAAAGTACTTGTAAATATTAAATGATATTTCGTACATAAGTTTTTTGATAAACTCATTGGTACGAGCCAGGGATTGAAGCCACGACCGCTGCGTAGCAGCCGTGCGTTTTACCGTTCCACCACCCCCCACCCATGTAACCACGTAAATGGTATGGAGTTTAGACTTCAGTATCTGATAAAATAACTGCGATTAATATATTTATCATTGCGGTGCCCTCGTGTAATTTATAGGTAAATTACCTGTAATCAAGAAATTCACCTATAAAATTGGGTAGTTAGTTTCACATGATATTATTGAACGAAAATGACTGCAACGTACAGTTTGATCGTTTTGTCTTTGCTAGGTTTAGCAAACGCTCAACTACAAGCTGTTAACGGGAGGATTAAGATTACGATTGTCACAACTTCCGTCTGCAGTGACACCATAAATTTTATCAACAATCAGCTGGGGCCTGCATATGACGAGTACAAGGAGCTCTTGGATATTGAGTTTATACCGTGGGGCCGGACTCTCCGTAATGACGATGGGACCTTGATATGCCAATTCGGAGACCATAATTGTTTTGCTGACCGTGCCCAACGCTGTGTGCTGAACCAACTTAGAGGTAACCAGCAAGCTCAAATGGACTACATGCGTTGCGAATTCTCTCCCCCGCACACAGTACTTCTCCAAAGAAGCTACGATTGCGCGGCAGCTGCTGGGATGAACTTGGTTAATATTGACGTCTGTGTGGCTACTCCTATAGGAGATCCTCTGGATGCCGCGGCCCAAGCAGCAGCAGCTGAACCCGTGGCTATAATCAACTTCGTGCCCTCTATAGTGTTCAACGATCAAATTGATATAAACGTACACTTCCAAGCTCTAAACCGTTTAAAGAGCATGATCTGTTTCGCTCTTGCTGAGGACCCTGAAACCGGCATTACCAACTGTCAAATCTAATTCATTGACAATGAAAAATCTTTCTTGTACTCGTATTTGATTAAAAAATCTGCAGATAAGAACTAATAACGAAGAAAATGAAGGCCATCAAACGGCATTCCCGGGAACAAAACTTTTATCTTTGTTGGCCTCGGTGCTGGATTTCGGAATTTTCGAGAGAACCCAAGTTTGAGCTGGTAATCGACGAAACTTGTGCAATTGGACAACCGGCGGCTAATAGCTAACTCTCAACAAATGTGTCTGAATCCCTTCATTTTTATTAAATTTTCTTATCTTTGAAACAAGTGCTTTAACTTTTTGCTTATCTGTGAAAAAGGTAATATGTGAATTTAAGTTTCAAAATGTATTCTTTTGCATTTTACTGACTTATTATGTAGATTTCGGTGTAGTAGTGAAAATATGAGTAAGTGAAGTAAAATATTTACATTTTCGTAAGAAGTACCGCAATCGATAGCAAATGATACATATGATAAACTAATAACATGTAAAATGCTTAACCATTATCATTTTATTATACTGATAAAAAGATATTGCGATAAACGATTACAGATTAGGTAGTACTATGTTATATCGAAAGACAGATTAGCATTGATTTGAAAAATACTACTACACGAACATAATGTAGTTAAGTGTTAAGTTACTGCTATTGTAAATAAACATATTTACAATAGCAATAACTTAACATTTTTTTCATCACACTTGCTGTCTAAGCGCGCCAATAAATAGAAATGTCAGTACGTCATTTAATGATATTTTGTTTTAAAACTTATTTTTTTGTCGGCAAGTGTGATGAAAAACATTTTATGCATCGCGGTCGGTAAGCGGAATACTAAAAAGAGTCATTAAGAGTATTAACTCTCTCGTTTGTAATTCCGTACTTACCTCACTTGATGCACAATGTACTATATTCTGAAATTTCTACTGTATTCTCACATTATAGGCTGTAATGCTTACATTCCGATAAAAGACTAACGTATAATATACCCTAGGGTGTACTATACGTTATATACTATGCCCACCGAACGAGCGCTCCCGCTCTCCACTCCGGTGACCGCATGGTTACCCTGGCATGTCTTATAAATCTTACTCACAAAAGCATGGCGCACGTGCACCTATATGATCTTAGACTGTAACTTGTGGATTTGTTAACGACCATGAGCTTGCAACTTCTCAACGAAGCAAGCCACTTGGCACAGGTATATAATATGGATGGTCTGAGCTGATTTAGCCTGGTAGCCACGTGGTTCCATCGTGCGGGTAGGCAGGGGAGAGGGGGGAAAAGTGGCTCTGCTTGCTCTCATTCCCAAAATTCTAGCTCAATCAGTTTTGATGCTAGGGCATGTTTGGTATCATTTTGGATTAAATGAAGGATGGAGAATTCGAATTTCATGGTATCTTGGGTAAGTTTTATATAAAATTATTGAAATTGTATGAAAAATCTAATCTTACGAGTAATTTTTTTTCAAAAACTATGCAACACTGAATATAGCGTAAAAAATCGTAGATAAAAAATCTCACGATAGAGTTTAAGTATTGTAGATTCTGAAAATATATAAATTTAAATTACTTTTTTAAGAAATTTTGTAAGAAAAAAAAAACAGAAGTTTGTCAGGAAGAGAATAACTTTTTTTAATAAAAATTTTTAAACATACATTGCCGGTATGATTAGGTATTTTTGATATTTTTGTTATGAATTTCATGCATATTAACACAATAAATAATTTTTTTATTAATATTTTGTTGAAATTCCTTCAAAGATTCCTGTAGTTTTTTCAGAAGTTAAAAAAAATTGTTGATTTCGCTAAGCAAAAACAATTTAATATTGTCCTACTCGAATATTATAAATAATTTTATATGAAATTCCAATTCTCCATCCTTCATTTATACGAAAATGATACCAAACATGCCCTAGTATCAAAACTGATTAGCTAGAATTTTGGGAATGAGAGCTAGCAGAGCCACTTTTCCCCCCTCTCCCCTACCTACCCGCACGATGGAACCACGTGGCTACCGGGCTAAATCAGCTCAGACCATCCATATATATACCTGTGCCAAGTGACTTGCTTCGTTGAGAAGTTGCAGGGTTCAGCCATTTTTTGGTCGTTAACAAACCCGCTAAACTATACGAGTCATCATCATCATCATCATATCAGCCGAAAGACGTCCACTGCTGAACATAGGCCTCTCCCAAAGATTGCCACAATGACCGGTCCTGCGCCACCCGCATCCAGCGGACTCCTGCGACCTTCACCAGGTCATCAGTCCACCTTGTGGGGGGCCTACCCACGCTACGCCTTCCGGTACGTGGCCGCCACTCAAGAGCCTTCCCGCCCCAACGGCCGTCGGTTCTACGCGCAATGTACGAAACTGTACGAGTACCAACACGATTATTTCATACATTCTATCGCCACTGCCCGAGATGTGGCGAAGGCTAACCCCCTTATTCATAAACGTTTGTAACCATAGAGTACCTATATTGAATAATAGTGTACTTGTCTTCTAACTTAAGCAGGCCGCTGAGTTTTGTTTTTTCCTTTCACTCTTATACATATATTGATAGGACCGAAAGGGACAAACAATACTTAGCGGGTTGCTAAATTAGAAGACGTTTATGAATAAAGAGGTAAATCATTATCAGAAAGCCGATAAGTAACCTTCGGAAATGTATCTACAGAGATGGTAGGATAATATCGTCATCCCTGAAAATATGTTACAGTACTAGGCTATAATGTTTGCACATCGGTGCACTAGGGAGAGCTAAACTCGGCTTGATAGAGCGTTGTCCCTCTCGAACTTAGGTGACGATTAGTTGTCTCTTTATCTAAAGATGTGCAAACTTTATTGGCTGGTATGATAACTACTTTGACCCTTATGCATTGACAATATGGACATACGTTCTGAAACGTATACATATCATTCGAAGTACCATAAAAAAGAATTGCTACTTTTTTGTAGTACTTACAAAATCTTTGAAATAACGCAGGATGGCTGTAAAGATCACTGTTTTACAATCCTAGCAAAAATTTACATAGAACTCAATACTCAATCTTTATTGCACTTATAATTTGGTTACAAGATGTTACACAGTAAGTAGGCAAGGTTATAGATGTTTATGGTTGCAGTTAAGTTAATAACAAACTGAATAGACTAAAAAGACATTACGGTAGCATCATGAGCCAATAAAGGCACCATTAGCTATTGAAAAATGGCGCCAGCCACTTTGCCACTGTTGCGCTACGTTAACTCGAGTTAGGGAAAAATATATGGAAACCGAAATTGAAACGGCCATTTTCACGATTATTGACATTATTTAATGGAAACCATTACGAATGCTAGTTATTTTTTGTAAAAGGTTTTTAACCAACGTGAAAAAGGAAACCGACATACTCCGAATTCAATTTAATAAGAACACGATCTGCTCAAAAACTGACTAGAAATAAGAATCTGGAACAGTCAGGATTAAAGCAATTCAGAATTTGGTGACCTCCACACAAATCCCCAAATTGATTGTTTTTTTTTTTGTATGTACATTACTCAATGTCTCCGAGAATCTAAATAGTAATCTAAAATAATTATTGTATGAGGCCAGGTCGAAAATAGGCTTGCAGTAGGCATTGGTCTAAGGCGACCAGCTGCGAGCAAATCCATGAGTGGGAGCGGGATGCCGATATGGGTACGAGAGGGAGCACCATACGTTTTCCGCTAAGCCGGACGCCTTAGACCGATGTGGTGGCCGCGGCATTATGTATTTTCGTGCAAACAATTTACTAACTAACCCTACCCAAGTTGTCAAAAACAAAGCAAACCACGACTGACTATGCTTTATAATACAGCTGAATTTTTTTTTATACACGCACTGTTGAAAGCCTACCCAAGATCTCATTCTGCAATCGTATACAATAAGCGATAAGTCACGTGACCATAATAATGTATCAAAATTGTAATGTGATTTTTCGTACGATTCTTTCACTATCCTATATTTATTGCTTATCGTATACGATTGCGGAATGGCAAGGCCTGCATCCTGCAAGGGATCTTGGCTAGGCCTGCAGTAACAGACACATCACACATCATCAGCCTATCTCAGTCCACTGTTGGACGTAGGCCTCTCCTATTTATTAACTATGCGTATAAACGCAGGAGGTGAAAGCCCATAATCGCTGGGCAAGCGGATTGCCGATTGCAGGAAATTGTGTCCATTATGATGACGCTGTTGCCCATCATCAATCTTTTATCAATGGTCAGTGAAACCTCAATTTCTTAGTCGGCTCTCACGATACGACACCCGCGGGAAGAGTTGGGGTGGTGACAAATGTATTCTTACTGCCATCACCACACGGCACATGCAGTTAACACAAGCACATAAAACAACAATGATACAATCACAGCTCATTTCATATCAATATTATCGTCAGTAGATCCACAATAACCACTATAGCAAATTGGTGCTCGTACCAGCGACAGGTTAATGCTGTGTATCGCTGCGTAAGCACAGGTATTAGTTGGTGCATTATTATGCAAATCGATGCAGATTGCGGCCGGTAGCTATAGAACCAGTTAGTGCATGTTACGGCTATCTACTAGAACGTCATGTCTCGTAAACCATGATGCTCGTTGAGTTATTTTCCCTCACATTTTTTTATTAAAACTATTCTGCCTTTATTTTCATCATCATCATCATCATCACAAATTAAGAGCTTTGCTCTTGTGGGTGGAGTTTTCGCCACTCTGTTCTTGTCTCTGCTACTGTTTTGGGCTCCTGATACGTCACTACTTTAACTTTCTCTTTGGTTTGATCTAAAAATGCACGTCTTGGCCTTTCTCTCACTCTTCTTTTTTCAATTTTGCCTTCAATTATGGTCTTTATAAAGTCGTCATGACGTATCAGGAGCCTCAACATGTTTCCTGTTCTGTTCTCTATCGTTTTCAACGAGCCTTTATTTTAGGAACCCTAATAGTTTCGCCAAGTCCGTCTGTCTGTCGGTCCGTATTCCGTAGGTTGTCTGTCTGCAGCATAGCTCAGTGGCCGTTAGTACTAGAAATTTGCAATTTGGTACAGGTATACAATAAAATCACGTAAATCACGTCGACAAAGTAGTAGAACAAAAAGTTTAAAAACAATCGGGTACCTCCTAAAAATTGTCCCCACTAACTTTTAATCCATGAGTCCAAAAAATGTGAAAAAAATAATGACCTAGTGGGCGTATATAATACTTGAAAATAAAACTATTTTGAACGTAATCGGCCCAGCCGTTATTGAATTACTGTGGAACCCTACACTAAACATGGCCCAACATGCTCGTGGCCGGCTTTTTTTATGTTACAAAATATTACATAATAATATGATTGATATATGCTAAGGTGCATTCAGACCTAACGAGCATTCGCTATTCTATACCCCACTCTACGAAATCAACAAACCACGTTTTGTGTAACGATCGATTTTCGTAGAGTAGGGGGTTAGAATAGCGAATGCTCGTTTGGTCTGAATGCACCTTTATATTGCAACGGGCCCAGTGCGGTCGGCTGCTCGTGCCGGGTAGGCATCGCGGTAGCAGTGAGCTCAGTGCTTGATAAATGATAATGGAGATCTAGGGTGAAGACACATATTTCAGCATGCGTATTGCGTACGCATTTTTTCTATTGAAATTAGCCGTTTAGTAAGAAACGCGTAAGCATGCGTACGTGTACGGAAAGGTAGACGCGGTCTCATACTATACGACAATTTTCTATCGACAAAATGCATACGAATGCTGATATGATAATATACGTGTCTTCACCCCTAACCTCCTAAAACATGTCGAGCATTGTGTCTAAATATACGTGAGTTTAACAGTTGAATTTTATTTCAGTGTTTTTTTTGCATTCACAAAAAATATCTCTTATTTTCTCGTGGATTACAGACATTACACGAACATCAATATTTCAAATTATAATACCTACGCACAAAAAGTTAATTTCTATAAATTTACGTACCGTTTTTAACTTTGTCCCTCCCCTTTAAATATTTAAAGTAATCTCTTAGATTACATCTTTAAAAAACAAGGCTGGTTTAAGCCGCCATATTTTCTTTTAGGGGAAAATATGTTTTTCCCTGCAAGCTTTGTTGGAATAATAAACAGCGAAGTTAACTCTTATAAGAAAAAATACTAAATAACATTTCTTTGGGGGATGCATTAAGTCTTTACTTTTAATTTATCGTTTTAGTTTTAAGAAAAATCTGTTGGATGAATTAAATCTTCATTAAATCAAACACACCTGGGATTTATTTTTATATAAATCTGTTATACCTACAGCGTTTATTTTTAATAGGTCTCAAACAGCTGGATACAAAATAATTATCCATATAATCCAAAATAATCCCGCTAAGGACAGGTCTGGGGGACTTCGTTAGGTACATGTATTTTTATTTTTTAGTTTTTATGTATAATTTTAATAATAGTTTTAAGATTTGTTTTCTTTATTGTTGTTATTGTTACTTTACTTTGTAAGTTAAATAAAAGTTTTGTATCTTAAAATAATTAATTTTTTATAAGTTTCATTTAACATTTTTGTTTTTTTCATACAAAAAAATTAAGCATGCTGTGAATTGCAAGATGATTACAATTTTACTTCTCACAACGGCTATAAAAAAATTCTGTATCAGATTAGTGTTACATTGCTGCATGATAATTTTTCAAAAACTCAGTACACTTTTATTGTTAAGAATCACTACAAACAGCTAAAACCTACGTTTAGTTACGGGTTGAGGTAAATATTAAAAATACCCGCTGTATTTCGTTTATATGTTCATGTGCACAACGTTATTTGATTAAGCTTTTCCGATTTATATTTCGGAATAAACTAAATAAATTGACTTACTATATTCGGAAAGTTAATGAATTGGCACCGAAATCGTTTCGTATTCGTCTCATAAACACAAAGTTTTTTAAAATAGTGACTTCATTATTACTTCAAAGACAAGACTTAAGTCATGTACTTTTCAATTTATTTCTTTAATTATAGACAAGATTAATATAATTATTATAAGATTAAGATAAAATTAATCACAAACTAAAATTATACTAAAATTAATAAATAAACAATTTACCTATAAAAAGAAAATGCCTTCCAAAAGATCAGCCTGCGGCATGGTGCCCATGACACTGGCGGCGTTACCTCGCTGCATCGCTAAAGAGATTCTTTAATTTAGAATAAGTCACAGTAGAGGTACCTAATAATCGGCTTTAAACTTCATTCTACAGAACTTAAATGTAAACCACTTACGACCACTTATAATTATAACAGCGCGAAAGCTGAGGATGTGGGTTCCAAATGTTTAAAGCCCACCTCTGGTATTGGTAAACTTCGGTATTTTTTCCTAGGACATATAATATTTAAAATTATACACATAGTAGTGTTATTACTTAAGCAATACAACTCAAAATTTAATAAAACAATTTGAGGGTGGATATCTGAGCGTTTCAACCGCCTAATTTTGGTGGCATCATTTTTGCCGAAGTTTCTATTCGTTACATTACATGTGCTACTTTGTCATTTGAAGGAGGCACGGTACCTTATACAAATGACGAAGTATTACGGTGCATGCAGACCAAAAGAGCATTCGCTGTTCTATCCTCCACTCTACGAAATCAACGAATCACGTTTCGTGTAACGATCGAATTTCGTAGAGTAGGGGGATAGAACAGCGAATGCTCTTTTGGTCTGCATGCACCTTAACATTGAGACATTTAGTTGAAATACTCAAATATTCACCCTGTGCCTTGAGTCGTTCCACAAAAATAACTTAAATTTTCTTAGTGCTAAAGTCAAAAACATAATTCAGGATTTTCTACGTAATTGCCTTAATGGTGATAAAAAGGCTATAAAAACGTTCAATAGCCAACGCTAATCTTAGTTGCGTTAAAGCAGCAGGTATTCTATTAAGGTAAATACATTTAAAAATGTAGGGTCTGCGCCAGATAATGAAATTGGTGTCCCTCGGGATAGAACCCCAGCCTGTTGGTTACGTGACGTGACGCGTCTTGGACCCTTTCACGCGATATTTTTGAGGCTTCCGCTCACCTGTGGGAAAAGTCACGTTTTTCGTGGTCACATTTGGCATACGCATTATAGTTACGGCAGGAGCCTGAGCAGACCATGAGTTAGCAAGTATTTGGGTCGACCAAAAAATATACATATTAAAGTATAATAATATAGTTAAGGCCATAATTAAAACAAAAATTTGTCAGCCTCCATAGGCTAGTTGGTAGGGACCTTGCCTACGAAGCTGGTTGCTCCGGGTTCGAATCCCAGCGGGGGCTTTATTTGTGGATTTATTTATCACGAATATTTAATTTTGTTCCTTGTTCGTGGCTGTGTATGTATTTAAGTATCTATTTATTATACATAATACAAGGTGAACGATGTGAAGTGTTACCAAGTAGATTTGATTAAGTCTGGTGTCAAAGTAATAGCGGTTTATTATCGGAAATATGTTTTGGACACCGCATTGAAGTCTTAGGCACGCGAACATTTGAGTATTTGACTTGTAGACCGCATTTCACTGGCCTATACCACTACCCAGTCACAAACGTCACAAAATGCTGCGAGCAAATAATTTTCTAACATTTGAAGACCATAGTCAAGGCAAAAGGTAGTTATATTGACTAAAAGTAAATTTGATCACAAAATGTAATATTTTCTCTCGTTTCTTCTTACTTATAGTAAATAAAATTGTTGCAACTAAAAAATCGCAGTCCCTTTAAATTGGTAACACGTCATATCGTTCACCCTGTATATATAGTCGCCTGGTACCCACAACACAAGCCTTAATTGTGCTTGCCGACTAGGTCGATTTGTATGAGATGTCCCAAGACATTTTATTTATAAAAATCACCATCGCGTCAATTGTGTTACGAAAATTAGCCATACTAACTATAGTATGTAGGTACCTACTCTGTCTAGCAACTTTTGGTAACCTTTGGAAAAAGCCTCCCCTCTCTTCCACCAATCGTCCCTATCAATAGCCAGTTCCCTCCACTTCACGTCGTACGCGTCCATGTCTTCCCGCCATCTCCTCTTTGGTCTGCCTTTTACAATTTTTTTTTATAATCGACTGTATTACTCGATACGTAAAGCAGGCCTTCGCGCTCACTCCAATAAATGCGAGCGCGATAGAATGCTTTACGTATCTAGTAAAACCTAACATAACCGATACTTGCAAACTCATGGTACGGCTACGGTTTGTTGAATAAATAATAATGTGCCATGGGACAATCTAACACAAATCGATCTGCCCACGGTGAGCTAAGGCTTGTGTTGTGGGTACTAAGCGACGGCATATACAAGTACAATAGATATTTGGTACTTGAGATCGCTTGCCGCACAAAAATCAATTGTGATTTATGAAGTCATATTTCATCATCATCATCACATCAGCCGAAAGACGTCCACTGCTGAACATAGGCCTCCCCCAAAGATTGCCACAATGACCGGTCCTGCGCCACCCGCATCCAGGGGACTCCTGCGACCTTCACCAGGTCATCGGTCCACCTTGTGGGGGGCCTACCCACGCTAGGTCTTTCCCGCCCCAACGGCCATCGGTTCTACGCGCAATGTGCCCCGCCCACTGCCACTTCAGTTTAGCGATTCGGAGAGCTATTTCGGTTACTTTGGTTCTGCTGCGGATGGTCTCATTTTTAATCCGATCACGCAGAGAGACTACTAGCATAGCCCTCTCCATTGCCCTTTGGGTGACTTTGAGCCTTCTTATGAGGCCCATTGTAAGCGGCCACGTTTCAGTACCGTAAGTCATCACTGGCAACACACACTGATTAAAGACTTTCGTCTTCAAACACTGCGGAATATTGGACGAAAATATGTGTCGTAGCTTCCCGAACGCTGCCCAACCGAGTCGGATTCGACGATTGACCTCTTTCTCGAAGTTGGACCTACCTAACTGGATAGTTTGTCCTAGGTATATATATTCGTCTACAACTTCGAGTGTAAAGTCTCCGATTATTACGGGAGTTGGTGCTACATGGGAATTTGACATGATTTTCGTCTTATCCATGTTCATCGTAAGACCAACTCGCTCGGAGGCTTTACTGAGGTCAACGAGCATAGTACTCAAGTCCTCCAAGGTCTCAGCCAAGACTACTATATCGTCAGCGAATCGAAGGTGAGTGAGGTACTCGCCATTTATGTTGATACCCAGCCTTCTCCAGTCCAGAGTCTTAAAGACATCCTCCAGTGCAGCGGTAAATAGCTTAGGCGAGATGACATCTCCTTGCCTAACTCCCCGCTGCAGCAGAATAGGCTTCGAGCTCTGGTCTTGGAGTCGGACTGACATTGTGGCGCTCTCGTACAAACACTTCAACACCTCGATATAGCGGTAGTCGACTTGGCACCGTTGGAGAGACTGTAGTACTGCCCATGTTTCGATCGAATCGAAGGCTTTCTCGTAGTCCACAAACGCTAAACAGAGGAGCAGGTTATATTCTTCGGTCTTCTGTATAACCTGGCGAAGCGTATGGATGTTGTCTACGGTACTAAAGCCTCTTCGGAAACCGGCTTGTTCGGGAGGCTGGAAGTCATCAAGCCTGCGTGCAAGACGATTCGTAATGACTCTTGAAAACAGCTTATAGACATGGCTCAGAAGTGAGATGGGTCGGTAGTTCTTCAATAAAGCGTTGTCACCTTTTTTGAAGAACAGTACCACCACACCTCTGTTCCATGCCTTTGGCGTTCTCCCTTCCAGTAAGACGGAATTGAACAACTTCTGAAGGGCCGTAAGGATCGGTTTACCACCCGCCTTCAGAAGCTCAGCTGTGATTCCGTCCTCCCCAGGCGTCTTGTTATTTTTGAGCTGTTCAAGAGCCATTCTAATCTCGCACAGGCTGATGTCCGGGATGTCTTCTGTATAGTGTCTGGCCAGTCTAGCTCTGAGGTCTTCCGCTAGATCAATTTCGGGTCTGCTAGTTGACGTGTACAGCTGTCCATAAAAACCCTCTATCTCACTCAGCAGCTCAGATCTGGATGTGACGATTCTACCATCCTCAGTCTTTAATTTGGCGAGCTGGCTTTGCCCAACAGATAGATCCCTTGCAAAAACTGTAGAGCCCTTGTTCCGCTCGATGGCGTCTTCTAAACACTTGGTACGGAATTGGCGCATATCGCGTTTGAGGGACTTAGAGATCTGTCTGTTGAGCTGCCGGTATAAAGTCGCATCAAGTCGCTTTTTTCCATTAGTTTCTGAGTGGAGTCTGAGAGCTTTCTGGTCTTATTTGTCCGTTGGGCCTTAAAAAACTTAGACCCAGCGCCCACACGTCCACATCATCGCCTAGGCAATCGAAACGGTTTTGGAGTTCCAGCTGAAAGCTCTCGGGGTTTTGGAGATGGAGTGCAGGACGGAGCGTAGACTTCATCAGTCGCGAGCGTTCTAGCTTAGGACATATATTCAACGTGCCTCTTACCAGGCGGTGATCGCTTCCGGTTTTAACCGTACTGATCACAGAAACATCGTTCAATATATGTCTCTTCGTCGACATGATGAAGTCGATCTCCTTTTTAGTTGCACCGCCGGGACTCATCCAAGTCCATTTTCTGTGCTCGCGTTTCTTAAAGAAGGAGTTCATCATGTAGAGTCCCTCCTTCTCCAAGAAACCAGCCAGCAGATGGCCCCGGTGGTTCCGACGTCCAACCCCAAATTGCCCCACCCTCAGCTCGTCACCATCTCTCTTGCCCAGTTTCGCGTTGAAGTCCCCCATAACAACGGTGAAGTAGGTTCTGGAGTTATGCATGGCTTTTGAGATATCATCATACATAGCCTCCACCTCGTAACCTCCACAAGTCATATTTAGCTAAACACTAATATTACTTTTTTTATATACCTAATTGTACTTTTTTTATTTAATTTATAAACCTAAAGCCCAGAATCGAAACTGAATGGATACCCACTATTTTTATTTACACTGTATTTATTTAAGTGCTAAGAATATCATGATGGCCGATATGGGTATATTTGACATTGAGCTATTAGTTATCTCGTAAACTTTCAAGTATTAATAATAAAATCTGTTTGTTTTTCTCTTTGGTTTGGCTTTTGTATTTCACAATAGTTTAATGAAACTTTAATGCAATGAACCGTGGATTTTATAATACTTATCATACACATTTACACCAATTTTGCATTTATGAAATAACAAAAGCAACAATTGATAAACAAAGCGTTCGTTAAAGAGTCGTTTGAACTTCGAATGCCATTTATTACTCTGTTTATCACATAATGAGGTACATGTACAAAGTTCAAAGTACTGTAACCGTACTCTATCCTTCCGCTCGATTCGCCCACCATTTTAATTTACGAAGCGCGCTACAAAAGGCAACTTTGCCTGTAGCAATTAAAATGGCTATTGACGTTTAAAACAAAGGACCTCAAACTTTGGCGAGCAACGTAATCTAATCCTGTGACGTCAAGTTGCGACTGACGCGCCCTCAAAATTTCGCTAAATTTAATTAGTACAAACTGCTGCAGTACCCGGCAACGACCAGCGACCCCAGAAATCCTCTCAACAAAACGACTGCTAAAACTTAACGACTTCATACATTCCCTAAAGTTACAATAGGGCTCGTAAAATTAATACCTTACCTTCACTGAATCTCAAGACGGTAATTTCCCTTAAAATATTTAAGTTTTCTGTACACCCTTCGCCCGCAACAGGATTCAATTTCACGCCCTGAAAAGGGGTCCGTTTTGGTCGATTCCCTGTACCTCAAACGTCAAGAGACAGTCCTAACCAATCTAACCGACCATCTAAGGTTGATCTCCGTAGTCTCATCTGCCTTCTTTCTATCTGTTTCATTAATCAGAGAATCCTAAACGCGGGGAGGGTCTTCCTATGCTGGTGCTAGCGAAAGGAACTATTTGCAGGATTATTCGGGTGCATACAGAATCGAAATGGCGGGAACTCAATTGAATCAATCTTGCATCAAATTGGTAAAGGTTTTGAGGGTAGTACACCTTTTAAGCTCGTTTAAAATTACGTTCCGGTAACAATATTGCGGTTGGAGGTTTGATCGATAATAAGGGTACACTTAAAATACAAATTATCATAGATATTATTTGTCTCTACCAATTTTATTGAAGTATGTATTAAATATCGTTAAGTCCTTGATTTCAAATTGTGAAAAATATAATAGATTGCCATTTATTGATCCGATTTTTTACTAGATTACCTACACGGTTAGAGTAATTGTGGGGTAAAGTCCGATACGTTTCAGTCCAAAATATATTATGTGATTGCGTACAATCGCATGCCTCTACACAGTCATTTTGCGAAAGTTAAGTAGGTTTTTTTTCATTGATAGAAAATTATTGGGTAGCTGAGTAAATACTTTGTAAATCACAAAAGAAAATGAAATGGCTGTATAAAATCTTTTTTCATTAAAAAACCGTTGAATATGTAAATTCAAAGAGTAAGAAGTTATTACATAGAACAAAAACACGTTTAAATTAATATCAAGAAAGCAGCTCACGTAATAACCGATACGACCTCTTAAATCATATCAAACATTATCAGGCCTCATGATTAATTTAGTTACGTGCCTGGATTCAATTCGATTAGTTTACATAGTAATTTTATAATAAATGGCTACGAGTATAGCATGCATGACCGTAATAATTACTAGATTCCAACGGAAAAGCACGAATGACTACAATGTAACGTTCCTATAGGAACGTTTTTACATGCTTTTATTGAGCTTTATCAATCCCGAAGTTTGTAATTAAATCTTGGAAGTAAAGTTTGATCTGCTTTATGGCTATCGATTTTGCTTTTTCGCATGTATAATCGGTTGACAGTGGCAATAGGTTTACGGTAGTTTAAGTAAAATATTTTTTAGCGTTCCTTATACAATATATGTTTAGCTATCGAGCCTAAGGTACTGGTAGAATTTCCCGCGTCACTATGCTGAGCCAACGCCTTTTCTCTGCCACGACACATGGCTTGTGTGAATGAATGTATCTACTCGTAGTTAAGTTCCTATTTTAATCTTACGCAACCTTACATATAATTGTCTTACCAAAATATCGAAAACCAACACAGTTATAGCGAGTAAATAAACACAGTAAACTAAAAACTTTATCTTCTAGTACTATGCAAACACTGGCTCACAAATATTATTACAATTCCGATTTATATAAACTTAAGGTAGATGTTTAAACACAACCCGAAGTTTGCAAAAACTTTTCGCATTTTCGTCATGTCGATTTGATTTATTATTATTATGATACTTGCTGCATCAACAACAATAAAATCAACACTTGTTATGCTTTGGTAAGCTCTCTTACTATTGTAATGTTACGCAAACAAACACATTTATTCTCTTACCAAAAATATCGAAAACCAACACATACCCGACTTAATCACATTATACCTAGCGAGTAAATAAACACAGTAAACTAAACACTTTATCGTCTAGTACTATGCAAAGGCTGGCTCGCAAATAAGGAGCTACAATAGCTAGGGCTGCCCCCGACTGTATGAATAAAAACAGTGACCCGCATAGTGTCTGCGTGTTCTCATTACTAGGGCTGGCACACGACGAAATATTATCTTCTTAATTCTTCTTTCACTGACCATTATTTGATAAAAGATTGATGATGGACAGCAGCGTCATCATAATGGACACATTACTGCGATCGCCAATCAGCTTGCCCAGCGTGGCGATTATGTGCATTTACCTCCTAATGCGTCTATACGCATAGTTAATAGGAGAGGCCTACGTCCAGCGGTGGACTGTCATAGGCTGATGATGATGATGATGAATTCTTCTTTATCTATAACCCCCTTATTCATATACGACTCCTAAATTAACAAGCTGCTAATTCTTTTTAGTCCTTGTCGATCGTATCAATATGTCTATAAGATTGAAGGGGACAAACAACACTTAGCAGTTTGTTAAGTTAAGAGGCGTTTATGAATAAGGGATTTAATATTTTAAGGATTATTAACATCATTTCCAAACACAAATGTCAATGTCATTTTATTTTATTTGTTTAACAGACATACAACATAACAGCTGACGCTAATGTGTTGTATGACAAGGTACAGTAAAAATGATGATGAAGATTTGATGAAATATATAATAAATTATAATGAATTAATATCCTCGCAGAATTTCAATAAAATAGGTTTCATTGTGGATGGCTCCTCAATAAATAAGTCGCAGTAAGGTGCAACAGGTCATAAAGGAGGACAAACTTTATTGAATTTAATACCAAAATATTTCAGATGTAAATATGCAACAACACTCCACATTACGAGTAATCAGTCCTTAACAATTATTTGGATTTTATAAAGATACTTTGGCGTGTCAGATTTAAGATATAATTATAAAGCTCGCTAGCTTTCATAACGTTTCCTTAATAAAGTTATTTATTAATTTACCTATTTTATTCTAAGCATACTGCCAACTTAATAAGATAGTTTGTATTACCTTTAAAATAAAACAAAATTAAATTCGTTACGATAAATTCATTACGATCTATTTCCGGTTTTAGCATTGACAAAACAGAAATACGCTACCAATGATATGTCATATATTATTATAGTGCAATAAAAGCCTAGCCGCTCTCTCCTTACTTAAAGCATTAAAACTCATACGTACGGTGCAGTCGGGTAATTTCAAAAGTCGTCTTATTTCGAAAGTCACAAAAAAATCACCATTATTCCCATTACATTAAGACTCCGCTCCCGAAATTTTCCGAGCATTTCTAACATTCGGAATTACCCGACTGCACCTTACCTATACCCCCAGCTCCACTTTGTTTACTCGGCTTAAAATGAAACCCAGTCTATATTCAGTAGCAACCCTGGCTGTCCAGTGAAACAAATGCTATTACCATACAAAGAGGGCAGCGTCCTGCACCGATTGTTTGTACAGCCCTAATACAATCATTTAAAATTCAACATCCATTTGTCTCTTGTGTGCATGTAATTTCGTTGAAAAATCTAATGGACTCGTGCGTGGTAAAGTTTGTATTCAATTTAGGTGCTTAAATTATGTACGTGAATCGAATTTTTGTGGAAAGTTTTTAGTATTTCAGCATGTTCGTATAAAAGTTAGTTTTCAAACGTTCATAGCTTTGTGCTACTTTGTGTGACTATGACATTATATGTCATTAAAGGTCTGTTTCACCATCCCCGAATAAAATATACCTATCTGTCGGATAAATGCTGACCTTAGGCCTTCCCCAAAGATTGTCACAATGTCCGGTCCTGCGCCACCCGCATCCAACGGACTCCTGCGACCTTCATCAGGCCATCAGTCCACCTTGAGGGGGGCCTACCCACGCTGCGCCTTCCGGTATATGGCCGCCACAAAACCTTTTCGTATTTCGTCATGTCGATTTAATTTATTATTGATATGATACTAATGATGCATCAACATCAATCAAATCAACACTTGTCATGATTTGATAAGCCCTCCGGAGTAGCAAATTCCTCAAGAGTCTCAAGACTTATATTCTGTCATGATACAAGATCTTTGTGATCACAATTTTTTTCTTATATCCTCTTTGCAATGTGTCCGCTTACTTAAATACCGCATTTTTTCTAGGATCAAGCGTTGCGTGTTAAACAGCAATATTGTCAAAAATCAACGAGGTAGAACCAACGTTATTAGACGTATTATACTTAAAGGTTAAATCAGAATACCAATTAGAGCATGCCTCTAATCTTTGCTCCAACACCTCTGACCTCAAGCGGTCTTATCTCCAAGACTTCGTATCGACTCGCACGAACTTACTTGGCTTTGTATGAGCCTGAAACTATTTACCACACGTTATGTAGCATTTACACCGTCAATTTTGATCGTTAGTGATCGGAACATTGGATGAAAAACTTATCAAGTGGCTGTCAAAGAGCACATACATCCATAAAATATATATATCTACACACCCAAATATTGTAAGTTCAAGATTCCGAGATAAGCAATAAAATTGGATCCAGATTTTTCATCAACATTGATTTTTTGTATGGCTAAAGAATTCCCATGTCAACTTAAAAATTTTGTTAAAGTTTTGCACCCATCGTTCCGATCAGTGATCGTATTTTATTCATTCATGAATGAAGAATGCTCGGAAAGAATGTCTGATCTTTTTTTTCAGAAATTTTGATTTTAATTTTAAATGTGGAGAACTGGCATTGAACCTGTTTCTTTTAAGATATATTATTTAAAGACCTATTTCTCTTGTTTTCGAAAATATTATTGACATGCTTAGGTACTTTCATACATGAACCACTCAAATGAAATATTGCTAAGATAGGCAATGCAGGCAAGCGAGGCATGTCCTTTCCCTGTTTCAATCGTCAAATAACAACATTGATGCATCAAATCAAACAGATGCGTACGATAATTAAAACTATATAGATCTAATCTGCATGACAGCAAAAAAAATATTATTTTGGATTCAATGATAATCAGGGAAATGTCAATACATTATTATCTGCGAAAAAATCCACCTAAAGAGAGTGTATACGGTATACATTTACTTGCTGATATTTTACGTCTTTCGCATAGACATCTGTTACATCAATAAAAACTGATTGCAATACTGACAGTGTATTTTGTCTTTAAGAGTTCCAAAACCAACTCGGGTCGAAGTGATTCGAGTTTACGGATTATACTAGACTTAGTGTCGAACTTTATTCTTAACTTGCATTAGGCACTGGCTAAGTTTAACCCCGATCGGTGTTTGGGGTTTCATACTGATAATAGTGGTGATACACCGTAACTTTGTTTAGTTAAATTAAACTAAGTCTGCTTTAGTTTGTGTCCATCGATTTTCATTAAATATTTGGTGCTGTCTCCTATTTACGGGTATATTATAAATTATACAGGGTGTCCTCGGAGACGTTACCAATGTTCTTTTTTTTAAACTCCACTAACTGTATGCCCCGGGTCTCGGTAAAAACAGTCAATTTTTTTAGCTTTGTTTTCCTTTTAACGGTGGGTTCAGTATGTCAAAAAGGCTTATCGACATTTTAATTTTTTTTACCCATTTATGACCCAGGAAAATAATAAATTTAAGTGCACAGGATGTCTTTAACCCAATATTTTACCGGTTTATTTTCAAAACTGTATAATTTGTGATATATATATAGGTTAGGTTAGTGAGATTAGTTAGATTTAACCCAATATTATTTTTTATTTAACAGACAGACATTTTAGATAGTTGGAGGTATTTGCTTAAATCCAACGGTTTGATGTTCATCTCGGCAAAAAATAGATGCATAAACCAACAAAATCATGACAATACCAGTACATGAAACTAGATCCAACATTAATTGTGTTCGTAGGGGTTCGGCAGCAAATTGGCCGAAATCCACGCGGCAGAGATTACTGATCCAGGCTTCGGCTTAACCCGGTAATCCTGGCAATTGATCTATTCCTGCCGATTGTAGTAGTAATTAGCTTGGAAGAATTGCGGTACATTCGTTTTGTTAATTAGATAGTGATTTGGAACATATTTAGAAACCTATAAATTAATTGTTATAAAATATTTTAAAAATAAAAATTAAACCGCCTTCAAAAAGCTGGAACTAAAAAGTGCAAAATAATTTTGGTTCCTACCACTTAGGATTTCCTACCCAAACCTTTAAACCTTTTACCCTATTCATTGAAATAAAATATGATTCCTAGGTACCCCACTGATCTCAGTGAAGTCGGTGCCAAGACAAATACGTCCACAGGCTAGATCACATTCATATTTTAGGGTTAAGAAATACCCTTCAAAATATTATAAATGAAATCAAAATATTATTAATATTATGAAGTGTATACGTAATATTATTTAGTTGTTGTTGTTCTGTGTCTTGGCACCGACTTCACTGAGATCAGTGGGGTACCTAGGAATCATATTTTATTTCAATGAATAGGGTAAAAGGTTTAAAGGTTTGGGTAGGAAATCCTAAGTGGTAGGAACCAAAATTATTTTGCACTTTTTAGTTCCAGCTTTTTGAAGGCGGTTTAATTTTTATTTTTAAAATATTTTATTTTTTGCTTTTTAGTATAGTATAAATATAAAATAGGTTCAGTAACAGTACATTGTGCATCCAGGGAGGTAAGTACGGTATTACCAACGAGAGTGTTAGAAGCCCGACCCCGTAGGCGGGGGCTTTTAATGACTTGAGTTAGTATTCCGCTTAGTGAGAATTATCCTCCAACTTCTAATCGTTAAGGAGTTGTACCTTCCATCATCAGCTCACCAACATGAGCCTATGACCACCTAAAGGCAAATACTCGAATAGCTTTAAACAAACACGAAATATGTTGTATTTAAAGAATTATTGCCCAACTCCTAATAGCTAAGGAGTTGTACCTTTCATCATCAGCTCACCAACATGAGCCTATGACCACCTAAAGGCAAATACTCGAATAGCTTTAAAAAAACACGAAATATGTTGTATTTAAAGAATTATTGCCCAACTCCTAATCGCTAAGGAGTTGTACCTTCCATCATCAGCTCACCGACTTAAGACGTTCATTACTAGACGCAAATACTTGATAGGCTTTCAAAAATAAATGAAAAATGTCATGTGTGCCTACAACATTTGAAGAGTTCCCTCGATTTCTCCAGGATCCCATCATCAGATCTGGACCCGACGACAATGGGACCAACTAGAAGGTATACCCTTTCAAACAAAAAAAGAATTTTCCAAATCGGTCCACGCGTCTTCGAGCAATCGGGGAACATACATAAAAAAAAAAAAAGATTTCGTCGAATTGTTAACCTCCTCCTTTTTAAAGTCGGTTAAAAAAACTATGAACGTGGATCATTTTTATCAAAATTGTCCTCCTCACTTTTTTATTTGAAAGATTTAATATGATTTCCACTCAATCTTATGATCCTAATGTGAAAAAAAAAAATATGTAAACTGCTACAAATTTTGACTGCTATAAGGGTCAAAAAAGCTCACGAAATTATATAAAAATACCCATGTTACAAATAAATTGGAGAGCCGCGTAATACTTGAAGAAATATCTGTAGAACCTGATACTCGTAGAACTTGCGTACATTTACTCTTGAACTGTCATCATGCATCACATAATATATTTACCTACTCTCATTTGCATCGTGACTAAGATACTATGTGGATTATAAATATTAGATGTCATATACCAAAGAAAAACCGGTATTTTTCTTTGGTATATTACATCTAATATTTATAATTTATATGGTATTAAGTAGTGTGACTACTCGAGAAAAAATAAAAAAAAGTACAAATCAAAATATTTAGTTAGTAAATAATTTGATTTGTGCTTTCGCATATGTTCAATACTATGTGGATTATCAACTATGTACATTTTGTCTACTTTAACAAATATTTTACTGAGTCGTAAGTCGTAGTTAAGATTTATAATTTCATAAACATCTTTAAAATACAAAAATAAAACCACTAAGTGAATGAAAATTTCATGAGTCCGAAAAAGGCAGGTATAGAAACGCGCCGATTTTTGAGTTTCCATACCGGCTACGTAGTTTAAAGATGCAAAATTACAGAGTAGATACTTGTGCTATAAAATATTTACGAAAGTCTGCATTCATGAAATATGGTGTGTTGTGACATCTCGGAATTAAGTGTTTTAAATGGAAATAATGAACGCATATTAATTCCAATATGAACAACTTGAATGTTACTCGACGCCGTATTTCCGTTTATACCCTCAATCTTGACAGTCTGCCATTTTACGTGCTCGTTGAAAAAGCCCTCAAAGATAATTAAAATAAAATACAACATGATAGAAACACTTGGCCCCTGGGGACTTGGAGCCCATTTAAAGGGCTTAAGGAACGGCTCGTAGACGCCACCGGTGACCAGAGAGCTGGCTATTACCTCGTCCAGCGAATAGCAATTGCTATTCAGCGAGGTAATTCCGTCAGCCTTCTGGGCACCCTACCATCAGGCACGGAGCTCGAGCCTTTTTTTTTATTTGTAAATATTTGTTAACGTGTAGTATTTGTAGATAGTTTTATTTCCTTAGTGTTGGTTTATTATATTCTATTCTTCTTTATATATTTACTTAAATAAAGTACCTACTAAATAGTATCTAACATAAATACAACATAACCAGATTTGTTGCGCTTTTCTAAGGAAATGTAAAGGCTACACAACACAAATTACAATTAAACGCTTCCTGATGATATTATTAAATCTTTCCGTACTAAGTTCTCTGTACACGAGCAGTAATAAATTAACCGAAAAGTACACAACAAATGTTTTAGTTCCATCAACAGCAAACCTCCAAATTAATTGATTTTTGTTTACGTTGCTAACAACTCCATATAATTTGCTTGTGCATTTATAGGCAGCGACCACCATGACTACAAAACCGAAATATTATTTAGCCCTTAATGTTGATGCAAATAGAGTTGAAAGTCCAGAGATTAGCTAAATTTTCGCGTAGCATGTGTCATTCCTTATTCATTAGACGAGTATGTGAAGAGGCGAACCAATTTAAGTGTTCAAATATGGGGTTGGTAGCGTGACTTCGTTTCGGGTACGCCTTTGTTATGTACAAAAGACAATAGACAACATATCAGACGGCCTATCGCGCACTATCAACGTTGTACCTCTCTTGCGCACTTGTTAATTTCTTGGTACGTGTAACTGGGAGGCAACACGTAGGTGCATGGTGCGTGGTAGGTACTTTGTATCCTTTGAAAAACCATGTGCTTACTGGTTGCTTTTTCTGCATCTTGCTTGCGCTAGAATACAGGGCGTTACACCACCCGCTGAAAAGTTTCAACGAGGTGATTTGGTAGGTTATACTGAACAGTGAACAACTTTTACTATGGAGCTAACCCAGAAGTCTCCAAAAAAATGTTGGCTCTTTCATCCAAAATGTCGTTATCGATCGGTCGAAATGTATGAAAAAGACACATTTTTTTTAGATTTTGTGATTAGCCCCATAGTAAACGTTATTCAGTATAGCCTACTAAATTTACTAGGCTCTACTGAACAACGTTTACATGACACCCTGTTTACATCGGTACGAGGTAAGTTACATAGACGTTTAGGTACATCCGCAGTACTTACAGTAAAAGAAACTCTGTATGCACGCTCGCGCTAGTTAATTTTTTGATAACGATTTCTTCTTGCGTTTAATAGCAACACGAGGCCATCTTATAGCAACCGGTCTTCTTTGAATTATATTGAATTGAAAGACTGGTATCCGCAAGTTTCAGTCAAACACAAAATATGCTAGCCCCCGTAGTGTTAGTCTGTGAATCTGATTTAAAATGGGATTCAAATTCAGACACTTCAGACAGTTGTGTGTGTTACGTATGCATACTACATGTAGGTTCTCTCAGTCAACTACGCTTGACAGGTGTTGGTCTTTTTACACGACTGCCAAAAGGAGAGTATATGTGTTCAGCCCCTATGTATGTTTCATATTTTCTTTAAACGCGCAGATCTTCGCGACCACTTAACCGTTTTTAATGTTGTAAGGTATCATTAGAATCCTCGTGACGTCGCGAGTAACATAGGATATGTGACGTCACGTTAAAAACAATATAGCGACCTATAAATTCAATAATGTCTGACCAAAAACAAATCAATTTAGACAAAAAACTATCGATTAGGTATCAAAATGAAGAGCTTTGAACTGCGTTTACGAATATGTATATAACTTATATGTTTGTTACTTATTCTAGAAAAGCCAGATTCATTAAAATACAATTAAAGCGCCAAGAATAATATGTCATCCAAATGCTATGATTTGGGTATCAAATTAAATCATTTGATATGCAGATTATAAATATATAAGGTCCTAATTTATTAGATGCAGATATTTTTACAGCTGATAGTACTCGGTCTCTGGAGTATATTAAACCGTGAAACATTATAGCTTTTACGATGTTTTTTTGGAGAAAACGGAAAAACAAATTTGCTACGTAAAAACACCCTGTTTATGTGATTATTAAATGAAAACTCATTCTAGTACATCTTTTACGTACCATTTAACTGGAACTGGCCACTTCACGTCGATAAATTAAATACTTGATTGTCAATGTCATGTTATTTTCCGTTGGATTGTGTCGTTTAATGACATGACAGACAGCTTGTTATTGTGACATGTGATAATGCACATGATGATTTTTTTAGACGAAATTATAATTTTTTTTTTGTTAGGAAATCGAAATCAAAAAAGTTACATGAAAAGATTTCTTAATTTATATTTAAAGTTAATTATTTTAATGTAAAGTATCATGTGTTAAAATATCTGCAATTAATAAATTAGGACCTTATATATACAAGTTATATGTTTAAATATATGTTTGAAGAGAAAACTCGAAATGTTCTACATCGCACTATTGAAGTTTTTCTTCGAAGCCTAAGACGTGACATGACTGTCACAGTTGACACATCGTCTTGTGACCGCTAAGTGTGTATGAAACAGATAGATTGTACATACGCGCTTGTGGTCAAGGGGTAAAATGCACGGCTGCTACGCAGCGGTCGTGGGTTCAATCCCCGGCTCGTACCGATAAGTTTTTCAAATAACTTATGTACGATATATCATTTGATATACAGTGGTACCTACTGCTACTACTAATATATATCGGTCAAAAGTTTAAGTTCACTCCATGATTTCGATACAAATTAATACACTTTCGGGGGATTTTTTTTCAGTGTTAACAACAAAATTTCAAGATCTATTTAATATTAATTTCCCATAGAAATTGAACAATTTTATATATTGGATCCGATAATAATTCATTTTTATGATGACATGACTGCCAAAAGCTGCCACAGCTGCCTCAGTTGTCCGAACTGTTCGAAAGTAACGGTCAATTAAAAAAAGAAATAGCTCAGTAATCAGTCACATACCTATTAGTTGAAAACAAGTGTCGACTTAAGTGCTGGAAAAATGATGATGACCCAAAGAGTCGATTTCGTATCAAAATCGTGGTGTGAACCTAAAATTTTGTCCAGTACTGTACACAAAGTGCTTTACGGTGTAGGAAAACATCATGAGGGAACCAGCATATATCTGCGAAGAAATTCAAGGATGTATGAGAAATTCCCAACAAGTATTGGGCCAGTGTTGCGGAGAATGGGCAGAATACAATATCAAAAATAACGTACTCACAAATATCGGGGATTTCGAAATATGATTCGCATATCAGAGGATTGTCCCTAAAAATACAATCACAATAACAATTGTGGTCAAACAAAATTGCTATACGCGTTGACTCGTAGTATGCCCATAGGTACATACAATTTAAAATAGAATTGTCTTAACAAAAATTGTATTCTTATTTTGGATGAAAAATAGCCGACACACATTAAAGTCGCGTATCTCCTAAACTACGTAGGTACATATTATATCTAATTAATAATTAAATTAGGTACCTACATGATAGGTACATACAACAACGCCACTAGAAAACGAGCTTAGTCAGACGATATGGTGCCGCTAAAGAGGACACTAAAGGGGGGGGAAGGTTTGACCGTTCCAGGGTCGGGTTTGGCCTTAACATTTGTGCAGGGGAGTTGGTAAGAAGGAAGGTAGGTTTGCCTAGTAAATTGAGTCTCACGCAGCCCGGCCTTCGCCCTAACAGCCAAGCGCGCCGGTAGGCCGCGCTCCAGGCCTTTGGCCCTACGCGGCTCTCGACTTTTAGTCACCGCATTGTATAGCGAAGGAGCGCTGGGCTCTGGTAGCTTGGCCTCCGGCCTTGCACGGTCAGCCTTCGTAAGTTGTGGAAACGATCGTTGCGTCTGTGGATCTCCGATTTGTTTTCATGTTACACTATTTCTTCACGTAGTGTGGTAGCGCTGAGCTCTAGCTTCGATTGTTAAGGTAGGATTGTAGGTACTTAAGAAGGGCAGTTAAGAAGTTTGTTAAGGCAGGAAGAAACCGCTTGGGCTCGCTCATCGGGTCTCCCACCCACCGGGCTCGCGTTTGAAGCACCCCGATAGTGACGCTCCAGGCTTTCGGCCCTATGTGGAGCTAGGCTTATTTAGAAGCTTGGTAGCTCAATTTTCTTGCCTTCCTTCTTCGACCTTGCTTTAAATTTCTTCCAAGTGACACTTGGGCCCTCTAAGTGATAGTCTTCTCTCTGGACTCTTCGGTGGTCCGGGCCGGGGGCTCACCTTTCGGTCTCGCAAACCAGGGGTCGCTGAGGGACGATTCGGGCCTATTGCACGTTGTCAACAGGATCGTCGGATCCATTTTAACGTTACGATATTCCGTCTGCTGACGTGGTAGTGCTGGGCTTGGGCTTTGGCGGCTCGACCTCCGGCCTCGCAAGCTGGTGTGCCTCTGGGTGCCGCTTTTGGCCGTTGGCCCTACGCGGAGCTCGGCTTTCAGTCCTCGCTGGAGTTCAAAGCGAACCGTTGGGCCCTCTGGTTCGATGATTCGATTTCGATAATAGTTAAGAGGGACGGTTGTGAGGACCGCGTGGACTCGCCCGTTGTGCCTTGGGCCCTACACGGATGTCGGTTTATTTAAATGCTGGGGCGCTTGAAGAAGCATGGTAGCTCAATTTTTTCGCAGCTCGGCCTTCGGCCTCGCTTTAAAGCAAGCGACGCTCTTGGGTCCGGTCCGGTGTCGGTGTGACGCGCTTCGGCCTCCGCGAGCTCGGCTTTTGGCCTCCCATCCTGAAGCTCGCCCTACGGACTCGCTCAAAATAAATTTACATTGGTTCCGGTAATGTTCCAGCCCTCACGCGGCGTGCTCTTCGGCTTCGCCCAAAATTAGTGGGATGGGAACTTCTCGGTCCCCCGGAGCGAAGCTTCCGCCCTCTGCGGAGTCAGTTTTTCAAATTCTATCCAACTTTACGGAATCTCCAAATTCACTTAAAGGTTTCAAATAAATAAAATAATTAAAAAATTAAAAAACACGACTGCCGTTTTAAGCGAACTGAAAAGTAGCAAATAATTCCTTCTTTAGGTTAATTCTTGTGAGCGTGTCTACATAATAGGCGCTTGTCTTATTACTTACTATATTTTGTTTCGATTGCAGTCGGGAAACCTTTCATTACGGAAATTATAAATATAATTATGGAGGTTCCCCGACTGCAATCGAAACAAAATATAGTAATCGTGCAATCTTTAATTATTTTATTTATTTCTGTCTACTTTTTGATGTTCATTCCTTTAATATATAGTGTGTAAATCTAATACAGGCGATCAATTAAACCAGGCATGGGATTCATTAGTGTAATCATGGAATACAAGGTTTTTTTAAAGTTACTCTTAATTATGACCCCACAGATTTTTTTTTAAGATTATTGGAGCAGCAATGTAGGTACGAACATTTGTTATTGTTGATATGGCAGTTATGTCACCTGCTTTTTAAATTAGCTGTCAATGAGTATTTAACTCGCGTATGTTGCTGTACATTGCGCGCCGAATTTTTTTGTATGGAAAATCTTGTTGCTCTAATTTTAAGTAAAAGTTATTTGAATGTACTTATTATGTCGTAAACTAACACCCGTTAAGAGCATCGCCCGTATTAGACTTACACCCTGTATATATTGCTGTCAAGACGTATTTTTCATAATAGTCTGGTAATAGCCCCATATTTAACGGTGTGAAATTGCAAATTTTAATCAATGTTGGAATATTGCAGACGTTAATTTAACACCTCACAACACTGCGATTTGCCTATCTCGTTAGATGTTAATCTTCTCATTTATACTTATCCTGGCATGTAATCGTTCACCAGAGACCTACAAGAATCAGTGGGTTAATAATAAATGTAGTTAGGAAACCTGCTTTCTTTTTATAAAAAAAAAAACATTTCTCCTCCTTCTTCTTCATCTTTTCACGGTCCACTGCTGGAAATAGGAATAATTATTTTCTACAGTTTTCTGGCATTTTCATCCACGTTTTCCAGCTACTTTAGCAATGAAGTCACTCCAGCGGGCTCGTGGTCTACCTCTGCTCTTGAATCCTGTCCTTGGTCATACATTTCATTGTTAGTAGTTTATAGAGTAAAAAAATCGTATTATTGTTCACGACTCATGTTTTACCCTGCATACACACATAACCTGCCTATCTCCACTATTGGATGCCGTTTCTATAAAATTCACTCTTTCATCCGAATATAAATCATACTCGTGCATTTTATACTAAACTCCGGGTATTATTATACATTGTATTTAATGTAATCATGGGATCGCTTCGATACTTTTCCAACCTTACCAAAAATGTAAATGAAACCAGTCATTTCAAAAATCAGGAAAAAATGTCCTCGATATATAATATTCATTCAGGATTAGGATTTTTAAAACATGCTACCTTACATTCTTTGTCCTTTAGCCGACAGCGAAGGACCTTCAAACCCTTGGATATTCTTCTCTTGTACTTACGTTCCAGAATTTGTCTCTTTATTGGGATTGTTTTTAATCTAGTACATCGTGTAGCTGTAACGTACCTAAGCAGTAAAATTCAAGAGACACCATGCTTCTGCATAACAGGGTTATTTCGCGCCTCACTACGCCTCGCTAGACGTAAAATCCATTGAATTTTATGTAGCCTGTGTTATCTTTATCCTTATTTTAATTTAATATGCGCCGTTACAAAGTAGGTTAAGCGGGTTGTAGAACAAAGATGTGGATACAAGTTCTATGCGAACGGGATTTTATACTTCTTTGTTCAGTATATTGTATTAAGAAATTTAAGAATGGATGAAATTGATAGATTCGGGAGCTGCCAAGAAGCTTCTTAGGAAGTTACAGTTTTTAAAGTGGATATTGGCCGGTTACATCATTCTACATAGCAGACATTAAAAAAAGGCGCTTAGAAAATCAGGTACTTAATAGAGTCTGGCTAACGAAAGCTGAGAATGAGAAATGGCGGCAAATTAATAAAATATAGAGTATGGTATCACTGGGTTGCACCCCGAAAATCAGTCTTGATACTTGTAATATATTTAAAACTTAAAATTATTTTGTTAAATTACCTGTATTTATTACAATCCAAATTAATATATTATATATATGTACATAACGTAGCTGTTCTATGCAACTTTGTCTGCATGACCAATGCAATATGATGTAGGTATTGTAGGCAGGGATCGGAACCGTTCTCGATTAACCATTTGATATTGTTCTTTAACCGTTATTAATTCCGTTCGTATTAGTAACGGTTAACTACGATAAAGGTTTTGTAGATGAACACAATATTTCTGGTTCACAATATTCAAGATGAACGGAAAAATTCCGTTCTTTGACATAACGGTTTTGACAAGAACATTATATGATTTATATGAAAGAACAAAACTTTTCTGGTTACCGTTACTAGAGATGAACGAAAAATAAAGTTCCGTGAACCATTATTAAACTGTTCGCGATGACGTAAACATGCCGCCTTTCGCTCTCTCTTTTCCACGCGAATATAGTTCGTATTTTTATTTAATTTGACTAGCCATTTAGGTTTGACGTGTGGTATTGGCCGCATGATGAAAAAGGTTTAAATTGAATTAAGTGAAAGGATGCAATATGTGCTAGCAATTCTGGCGCCTCCTAGCGCCGTCGACGGGAACTTGCCTGGAAATTGGTTACCTGACAACGTGTTGTTGACTGGGCTGTCAATGTTTTTTCCGACATAATGTTCATACTGAATTTTATCATTAAAATTAAGTTTTGAGTATTAAGTTAAGCTGAAGTCCAATGATCTAACATGTTTATAATGGTAAGTTTGTGAACTTTCTAATTAGTAGATATTTCTTTCTATGTTAATTTTAGAATTTAATGAGAAGGAGGTAAAACGGAGGAGTAAGACGCCCGATGTTGGTCTACTACCGGCACCTGTCTTGTAATATCGGCTCGGCTCCTTGGTAAATAAATATATATACTTACTATAACCTGCACTTATTGCATTCATACTCCTAATACCTACGCAGTTATGGGTGCATACCACTCGTCTTGAATAGTCAACATAGTGATAGGTACGATACGTGAATTGCTCAAGAAGACAGTTGCAGTTCCTATTATTTCCCTTAATGGAACCCCGATGCTTAGAGTCGCGTTCTATTGGCGTCAGGTGAGCTTAGCACAACTAGCAAATCTAGCAATATGGCGTTGCTGGCTACATTCCGCCGGACGCAAAATGACTTTGTCCCACAATTACGTATTAGGGTGGTTCAAAAAAACATTTATTTTATATTCCCATGGGGCACCCCCTTATTTTGTTACATCTGTTGAGTTGATAAATTATACCAGGTTTCATAATTTTATTTAAACTATAAAGTGGTGCTCAACGCCTTTGATGTTTTTTATATTGTATGGATTGTGAAAAAATGAAATTACTGTTTCTTAACTTTTTATTTTAGTTATTGCTTCTAGACTGTTTAAGCATAGGATTTTTAAGTAACATAGCAGAAGTTAATTTTTCTTTCTATTTTTTAAACTTATTTGAATCTTCGCCAAAAAGTCAACCGAATCAATAATTTATTAAAAATAAAAATAAAATGTATTTTTTACCTACTTGACTTTTAAATGCCGTTTTGAACAGTATTAAAGCAATTACTGACATAAAAATCATAAATTTAAAATATTTATTTGTTTTGGGATTCATAAAATATTATATTTTTCAAAGGCATTGAGCACCGCTTTAGAGTTGAGATAAAATTACGAAACTTGGTATATTTTATCAACGTAATAGCTGTTACAAAATAAGACGGTGCCCCATTAAAAAAAAGAAAAAAAAAATTTCCATACAAACGTGGACCACCCTATTACGTATGTTGTTTTGTTATGAATTCATTATAATTATCGTAACTGTGGAATGTCTTCTCAAAAGGGCTTATTTCCACTTTGTCAATAGAGATAATTTCTCTTATGGAAATATAGAAAAAATAATCCTTATTGCCAGAGTAGAAATAAGCCCTTTTGAAAAGACACAAAGCTGAGTTTACACTTGCAAGTTATTGCCGCAAGTTTTGAGACGCAAATCATCATCATCATCAGCCTATGATAGTCCACTGCTGGACGTAGGCCTCTCCTATTTACTATGCGTATAGGCGCATTAGGAGGTAAATACCCATAATCGCCACGCTGGGCAAGCGGATTGGCGATCGCAGTAGTATGTCCACTATGATGACTCTGCTGCCCATCATCAATCTTTTATCAAATAATAGTCAGTGACACTTCAATCCCTTAGTCGACTCTTACGACACCCACAGGAGGAGTTGGGGTGGTGACAAAATATATTCTTACTGCCGTCACCACACGGCAAATATTGGTAGGAATTAGTGGCAAATATCTACAACTCTTTTTTAGGGTTCCGTAGCCAAAATGGCAAAAACGGAACCCTTATAGATTCGTCATGTACGTCTGTCCGTCTGTCCGTCTGTCACAGCTGATTTACTCGGAAACTATAAATGCTACAGTAACGAAATTTGGTAAGGATATGTGTTGTATGAACCGCTACAGGATTATGATACTAAATTGTAAAAAAACCATTGGGGTGGGGGCCCTCCATACATGTAACTGAGGGATAGAATTTTTTTTTAGTTGTATATAAGCGTGTGGGGTATTAATAGAAAGGTCTTTGAAAATGATATGAAGGTTTATAAATCTTATTTAAATTTAAGCAAATCGTTTTCGAGATATCAGCTCTCAAAGTCTGAAAAATGTGTCCCCCCCTCTATTTTTTAAACTACGCGATATAAAATTCTAAAAAAAATATATGTTATGCACATTAATAAACCTTATCAACGATTTTTGGTTTGATTTAATTATCTCTTTTAGTTTTTGAGGTAGGTTGATTTAGTTGTATATTTTTAATAATAAATTGATAATGGTACGGAACCCTTCGCGCGCGAGTCCGACTCGCACTTGGCCAGTTTTTTCTCTGTCTGTCTGATTGTTTGTCCGTCCGTCTACGCGGTCGTTTCTTTCCGCAAAGAAACGTGTTTCGACCAGATAGTATTCGAAATTATTGCTTTTACAATTATTCTGGGTTTATTTCTTAGGGTACTAGTGTAGTAAATTAGAAACCGTCACAGATTCGCCATGTGCATCCACCTGCCTGTCTGTATGTCTGTCTGTATGTTTGTCTGTCTGTCAGTCTGTTTGTCTGTCTGTCTGTATGTCTGTCTGTCCGTCCGTTTGTTTCCTCCAAATTATTGCTTTCTCAATTATTCTGGGTGTAAGTACTTTTTAGGATTCTGTAGTAAATTAGGAACCCTTGCATTTTGCATCCATCCCTCTGTCTGTCTGTATGTCTGTCTGTCTGTCTGTTTGTAAGTCTGTCTGTCTGGCGGTCTGTCCGTCTGTCTGTCTGTTCATCTGCCGATCTTTCTGTCTGTCTGTTTGTCTCTCTGTCTGTGTGTCTGTCTATCTGAACGGACTGACTATCTGTACGTCCGTCTGTCCGTCCGCTTGTTTCCGCAAAGAAACATATATCGACCGGTTATTACTTGAAATGGTTGCCTTTTCAATTATTCTGGCTGTAAGATATTTTTAGGGTTCTGTAGTAAATTAGGTACCCTTACATTTTCGCCATGTCCGTCTGTCTGTCTGTATGTCTGTCTGTCTGTTCATCTGTCGATCTTTCCGTTCTGTCCATCCGTTGTCTGTCTGTTTGTCTGTCGGTCTGTCTGTCTGTGCGTCCGTCTGTCTGCTCGTTTATTTCTGCAAAGAAACATATTTCGACCGGATATTACTTGAAATGTCTGTCTGTCTGTATGTATGACTGTCTGTTCATCTGTTCATCCCTCTGTCTGTCTGTTTGTCTGTCTGTCTGTCTGACGGTCTGTCCGTCTGTCTGTCTGTTC